>JAYMTA010005734.1:0-11097 GCA_036897625.1 Pelargonium cotyledonis | reverse complement strand
ATATATATATATGATGTGCATGATTGACTCCCAAAATATTTTATTTTTATGGTTAAACACTACTCACTAACATCTAAGCAAGTATGCTATTTTGTCATTTATATGTTTTTTATATAAAAGTATTGGATTGCATGTGTGTTTTGTTATATATCATGTTTCTATAAAACACTTACTATTTATAGACTTATTTTCTATATAGATTCACGACATTATTTGTATCCGTTGTAACCCGATAAAAAAAACAATCTTGTAAGAACCCAACCAAAATAATCTTAAATATGAGAAAATTCAAAGGAAGTTCTTTTTTTTCAATATTGATGGACAATGACTCAACTGATCAAACAAGTTGGAGAAAAGACCCAAAAATGTCAATATATAAATAGTATTCTGTTTTATAATGGCACTGAGATTATAGAATAATAGGGTAATAATAATTTTTATATGAATGTTTATTAATTATGAAACTTGATCTAATGGGTTAGCTGTAGTATAAGACACTACTTCCCACGTCATTTTTGCCCCCCAAATGCAAAATCAAAATTAGCCATATGGGTCCATCTACCCTGTGTCATTTACCAAAATAACCCTCTGTTGTCAACAGAATTACGACACTACCCTTGTTTGAAAAGATGTCATTAGTTGTTAATCTCTTGGTTCGATTTTTAATTGTCATCCAATAACTTTTGATTTTCCTTTTCTCTTCTCCGAGTTAGTTTAATTTATTAATTGAGACATGTTGTATTCTTGCAAGTGCCATATTTCTAGTTTATGTTTTTAAGGAGAAATGGTATGCTATTAAATTTGATTTTGGTATAAATGGACAAGCATTGTCAAATCACAAGGGTATTTTGATAATTTCATGGCATTTGACATCAATAGGACATCTGATTATCTGAATGGCAATGATGTAATTTACCATAATATTCAGGGCTTTTGCTAAGTCACCATTTTTATATTACAGAGGATGATCTCTTGCACAAAGAACACTCTCTCTCTCTCTCTCTCTCTCTCTCGGTCTGATGTGAAACAAAGAACCTTAAGATTCCATTAAAATTCTGATGTGGGATAGTTGGTATGTCTCCAGAATTTATTCTGATGCAAACACATTTACTGTTATATATTCTTTGTTCCATTATATTTCTCTGTTCTATATCTGCAAAATTCAGTTTTCAATGGCAGCATTTTTTAGCTGTTCTAGTGGTTTTCATGGATGATGTGATAGTACTGAAAATGGGTTGGCGGTGGGTCACTGAAAGTTTCAAATTTTATGCTCCTTTTTCTTCTTCTGTTCTATCTTCTCTGTCTTCATTTGATGTGGAACTCAAGTGCTGAGTGTTGTCCTGATGAAATGGGTTTGATTTGCGATATCCTTTACTGTTGTTGTGTTTGGCTGAGTTTTGGTCTTAATTTCAGGTCGGAAATCATTGGATAAAATTGGGATTACCTGTTCGCTGGAGAGCTGGAGATGATCATTGGTTCGAGAAAAGGTTCGGATTTTTAATTTAGAACACAGTGAGTTTTCTTTTTTAATTGAGAAAAAGTTCGGATTTTTAATTTAAAACACAGTACCATAAATATCATAGCTGATGCGGTAGTGAAATGCAGTTTATCCTTTATGTAGTTTTTATTAATAAAAGCATGACAAATATATATATAAACATGATCTGCTCAGTAGTATAAAATTTCCTTCACATTGTCCATTGTTAATTGAAATTGGAGTTTTTCTTGTTGTTTGTCATAATATCTGTTTCAGTTTTTGAAATTGACTAAGTAGCAACTAATAAGGATAAGTCTATTCTTGGTATCATTTCACATCTTGTTTGATACATTGCTGGTATTTGAGAGAAAAGAAAGTCAGAGGTCCAGATTGTTTGATCTGGTGCTCCATCTCTTCTGTAACCACCGAAAGGAGGTGGGTGTCTCCTATAATGAAAGGGGAAGCAAATTGAGAATGCTCAAGAACATAATATCTATGTGTGTGATTTCAGTGTTAGTAGCTCAATAGTCAAATCAGAGTGCCCTTGGTTGTGTTGGAAAAATCATAATGCCTAAGTTATGGTTGTGCTTATGATTTAAGCATTGGATGTATTAACTACATATCTTGATCTTCGTATTTGTTTCTGTTTAGTTCTCCTTTACTTTTTCCTGAAATTGCGTAAGAAGGTAAGAAAGCAGGGAGATAATTCATTTACAATGAGAAGTGCCTTCTTTACCCTGGTCAAACTTGGCACGATCCACCGGTCTTGTCTTCTTTTCCACGTGTTAGTATATAAATGTTCATGTTCTAAAGTTCGGGTTTGAGCTCCTTGGATCTACAATCTAGATCCCGGACCTAGGTCCTGCAAGGAAGTGCGTGTTGTTAAGTGAAATTGCACCGTCTGTCCAAAAGTTAACGTAGGGCATGAGAATGAGATTAGATTCATGGTGAAACCTAGAAGAGTTTTGTATATTTAACTCTTTGATGACTTAAAAGTTCCATAAAGAAAGACCAGTGCAATCTGGGTGGCTTGATTATCTGTTATCATTCTATGTCTGGTTAGTTTCCCTGTCCCTTTATTGTTTACATGATTAAGCTCCTTAGTCGTATTGTACAGTAATATATATTTATTCAGTGTTTATTGTTTTAGCTTTGCATATTTACAAAGATGTTAGCAACTCTCTAAATGTACTTGCTAGTTGCTACTCCAAAATTGAATTATCTCATTTATTCATATGGGCTCAAGAAACCATTTCCCTTATAGATAATTAAAGAAATGAGGAAGAAGATGAACAGGATTGCTCTTGCCGCCTCCAGTCAATGCAGTATGGATAGTTTGGGTAATGAAACTGCAAATACTGTTCAATGCTTAGTTAATATGTTGTCTGATAAGAGTAAAATGTGATCTTCAATTAATTTTCTTAATTTGCATTGATCTGTCACTTTTTCATGCAGATTCTGTCTCTGCTGTAGGCAATACTTTGTGTAAGAAGATGGTGAAGTTGCAAATTTCAGAGTGACCCTGGCTTTAATTTTCTGTTTAGATCCATTTTAGTAAAAAAAATCCTGGACATCCTGTTTGGCACCAAACTAAAACAATTCAGTTCGGTACCAAGAAAATTCCTGGAAGCAACTCAGCAGCAAAGAACTAGAGACATGTCCAATGGATATCAGCAAATGCCAGAAACTGATGCCTATTGCTTGCCTCAATATCGACCTTTCAACCAACAGCGATGCTACAATGACAGCAGCAGACAAGGAACACAGGTGTCTGATCGGAGTTCTCATCAACAGTACTGTACTCTGGAGTCATCCTCAACAAGTTGCAGATACACTGTTTACAATTCTCCATCAACTGTCAGCTTCTCACCTAATGGAAGCCCTATGTCACAGCAAGACTCTCAGTCGTACCCTCCTGATTTACATCTTTCTCCGGATAATACTTATGGCTTTTCAATTAGTGGTTCATGCATAACTGATGATGTTAATGACTTGAAGCACAAGCTGAGAGAACTGGAAACTGTAATGTTGGGACCTGAATCCGATATACTGGACTGCTATGAGAGTACCTTTCAGGTTGGGAATAATAATTCAGCCCTGTCTGAGATGGACAACTTGAGAAAAACCATGGAGGCCTTCTCTAGAGGGGACTTGAAAGAGGTACTTATAGCCTGTGCAAAAGCAGTGTCCAATAATGAACTGTTAATGGCACAATGGTTGATGGATGAATTACGGAAGATGGTGTCAGTGTCTGGTGAACCAATCCAGAGGTTAGGAGCATACATGTTAGAAGGGCTTGTTGCACGGCTGGCCTCATCGGGGAGTTCCATCTACAAAGCTCTGAGATGTAAAGAACCAGCCAGTGCTGATCTCCTCTCATACATGCACATTCTTTATGAGGTTTGCCCATACTTCAAATTTGGATACATGTCTGCAAATGGTGCCATAGCAGAAGCAATGAAGGATGAAGATAGAGTGCACATAATTGATTTCCAAATTGCTCAGGGAAGTCAATGGATCAGTCTCATCCAGGCTTTTGCAGCTAGGCCTGGTGGGCCACCCCATATTCGCATTACTGGTATCGATGATTCCACGTCAGCTTATGCCCGTGGAGGAGGACAAAATATTGTTGGTAAGAGGTTATCAAAGCTTGCTAAGTCTTTTAAAGTACCATTCGAGTTCCATGCTGCAGCCATGTCTGGTTGTGACGTTCAGCTAGAAAATCTTCGTGTTCGCCCTGGGGAAGCACTGGCTGTGAATTTCGCATTCATGCTGCACCACATGCCTGATGAGAGTGTTAGCACTGAGAATCACCGGGATCGACTGTTGAGGTTGGTGAAGAGCCTGTCTCCGAAAGTGGTGACTCTAGTTGAACAAGAATCTAACACAAACACTGCAGCATTCTTTCCAAGGTTCTTGGAGACATTTAACTATTATAGAGCTATGTTTGAGTCAATTGACGTGACTCTGTCAAGGGAGCATAGGGAGAGGATCAATGTTGAGCAGCACTGCCTGGCACGGGATGTTGTCAACATCATAGCATGTGAGGGAGCTGATAGGGTTGAAAGACATGAACTTCTTGGAAAGTGGAGGTTAAGGTTCATAATGGCAGGTTTCACTCCATACCCTCTAAGCTCCTTAGTGAATGCAACCATTAAAACACTGCTAGAGAACTATAGTGAGAAGTATAGGCTTCAAGAGAAGAATGGAGCTCTCTATCTTGGGTGGATGAACAGAGATTTGGTTGCTTCTTGTGCATGGAAGTGAAAGATTGGTAATAAGCTGAGATAGAATATGTAGTTTCCTTTTCCTAGCAGCTAACCTTTATGGGCAAGCTGCCTTCTGCATTGTACTCTTCTTTGGCAATTTTAATTGCATGAAATTTTCAAATTTACTAGAGAATTGTGAAAGGTTGAGAAATGGTTGTTGGAGTCCATTGCAATATAGATTCACCAATAAAAATGACTGAAATGAAACACAAGGTTTGTATAAAATCAAATTTATTAGCATTAGTTTCAGTGTTGCAGAGACCTCTACACCTTACTTCTTCCTCTCAACACTGCATATTTTTTCTTTGAATATACATTACATTCTTTTTCTACGAACTGACAAGCTCACTTGCATACTTCCTGTATCAAACAAAAACAAAAAGCTAGAGATCTGTCACCTGTATCATATAATTAGCTTCTTCTTATCATTCTACTCCCCACCCAAGTAACATGGAGATAAATTAACTACTGTTGTTTCTGTTCTTCGCGAGAAAAAAGTAAATGCTCTTTCTTGTATCGAATCCTCTCAAGTCGTCTTAGAATTCTCTTCTCTATAATTCCTGTGTCTGATCTGATCTATATAACTGCTGGTATACTACTCCCTATTGGGGAAGCAAATGGGCTATCTGGAAGATTTAGTCCTTGGCTGCTGCATGGCATATATCAACAAAACAATTGAAAACACAATCAATATCCAAATACTAATCAATTCATCGTGTTGTGTCGATATGTTCATACATACATACCTATCATGGTCATTGTGATGGATGTTTATACGCCTCAGTTTGGCCTCATTGGAGGAAGCATTGTCCATTGTATCCATCAAGTAATTTATATGTTCATCAGAGGAGAAATCTGCTGCCTCTGCCCGGGCTACATTCATGTAAGAAATTAATACAATTGCAAGTTAAATGGAAAATAAACTGTAAGTTAAAACACAAACAACATTAGTAATGCATATTCTGAATTTTCACCTTCAGAAACCTTCAACTCTTCTCTTGAATAGCCATAATGGGGGTGGTGATGGGTCAATGGTTTAGATGCTGCTAGCTGCATTTCTGAGATGCGTCTTCTCTCGATCTCTAGTGCTTGCTCGTGATCCTCCATGAGCTGCTTCTTGAGTAATCTTGAATTATCACAAACCCTTGGCACTAAACAAGATATTTGATGAACACATGAATATCAGTCATAAGAAAGATATCTGAAACATAACAGTTTACTGTGCAAGAATTTACTCACTAGAGTGAATGTTGGAATCTCCATCAATAATATGTGAAGTGTAGAATCCAGAATGCTGTAACTTCTCTGCATATTTCCTGCACAGCAGAAATATATAAAGGTAAATATTGCGAGCACTAAGATAACAAGATATGAATGTGTACATATATCATTCAGGAATCACTTAGAAAAAGGTCGATTCCAAGATATATAAACTTTTGTGCCCATAAAATTCTCCACATATAAGCTGTCCAAAAGTTGGTACCATTGCTCGAGATAATCTACAAACTGTAGCTTCTCCAAGCTATGCAAGGCTATCATATATACCAGTTTCAAGGAAGTGTGAAGTTGAAATAAATATGTATAGTGAATGGTTCTAGTCTTTTACAAAGCAAATTATTTTAGAAAAGATGCACTTGGTTTTGTCGACAAAAGCACACAAGCCAGCTGGAATACTGAAAAGTTTTAAGCTTCTCAATAGTGAAAGTCCAGAGAATAGTTTAGTCTTGATGAGTGGGAAAACTTAATAAACCAAATCAAAAGTATCAAAAAGAGTTGCATAACATAAAGAAAATCCAATTCATATTCCTAGTACTATAATCATTTCTGCTTTTAGAAAATATATTCTGAGTAACTATATCCCGACTACATATTCTGAGTAACTAATGTCTGTGATGGTAAGCCAACTTAGTTAATCCTGAATTCCCAGAACATTGGCTCTATCTTGTGCCTATCACTGTCTAAGGATATATCGTGTTATGAATTGTAGAATGCAAAATAAAAGCAACAATTCAGCTCTGCATGCTAAGAGGAAAGCATGCATTGGTATACATGTTACATAGTTAAACAAGACAGTGTTCAGACCCCCGGGATCCTCTCAATTCTCTGTCCCCGGAGAGTCAAGCACTCAAATTTTAGTTGAGAGTTTAAAGGTACAATGATATTCAAACACAATGGAATGAAAAGATAAAATAATGTCAGAATGTAACCAAGATTTCAGACGCGATAGTTATTTACTTCATCCTTAAACTAAACCAAATATTTACCTATCAACAAGCCTTGACTTCTCCCGGTAAGGTTTTACCAGAACCCGAGCACCACAAACAAAGTGAGGATTTCCTTTGGCCAATATTTGTTTCACAGTTTCTGCATAAACAAAAGTGACAAACCCAAACATCCTCTTCTGTTGGCATGGGATCCTAACATCTTGAACAGGCCCATATTTGCTACAATAGAGAACCAAATCAAAACAGGAACTATATAAGCCAATTGAAAAAAATATCAAGAATCCCCAAATTTCTTACTTGAAGTAATTGGAAACATCTTGTTCTGTAAAAGTACTCTCAGCTGGAAAAGTAAGATAAATCTGCCGAGAACCAGCAACCATTCCACCAGAATCACTTGATCTTTCACCGATGTACTCCAGGTATTTAGGAACATCTTCTGCTAAAATCACCGAGTGCTGCCCATGAGGCCTGAAACTCAATACACACCATTAGAAAGGTTAGACAAACTAAGTATAGCAAATGCATTGTTGTGGAAGTATAAAACTTACATATGGTACCTGTCAATGAGACGAATGCTGTTCTTCAATCGAGCCAGAAGCTTTGTCAAACTATAGCCAGCCTTACCATGTCTCTGGCTCTCAGTAAGATAACCCTCCGCTTGAAGGGTCCTCCCATACTTGTCATAATACATCATCGGGAGTGAGGCAATGGAAACTGGAAACCCTCGCCTTGATTTCAAAAGCTCAGTAAGCTCTAATTCGAGCTTCTCAAGAGACCCCGGTGAAAACACATGATCATCACTTGAAAGTTCATTTGAACTTTGGCTGAAAATCTGAGAAAAGCTTTCCGACATAGGATGTCCATGAAAGTACCTACAGTTATTCCCATGCTTACAAAATCCCTTATTGAAGTAATGGCAAACTTTAACAGGAAAATCAGGCAAGCTTGGAGACCTTCGACTGGTTATCACACCCATTGCGGGTTCTTGATAGAAGTAATTGCCTGAGATATCAGAATGAACAGATTCTAATTGATCATCCAGCTTCAAAAATTGAATTTGATTGTGGAGACAATAGTCTTGATCAGCAACAGAATCCAAGTACCCTGAAGGAGCAAAATCAAGACTATGAACTGATTGACGATCAGCAGGCACTTGTTGATCCCAATAGGCATTTGTTGGAGACGATAAGGGGTTCGACATTGCAGTAGGAGAGTAGGGAGTGAATTGCAAAGGGAGGTCTGGTGTGTTCAACTGAGAAACTGCCTGTTTGGATGATTCCATATTGGCTTTGGTTTTGTTGACCAAACAATGGATAACATTATCAGGGCTGAAAGCCAGGCGGATCATGTCCCGGTCACCATCGCCGTGTACCAGCAGATACCCAACAATCTTACAGACATTTTCAGGTTCTATCTTCTGGATTCTGTTGTACACAATTTTAGTGGACTCTGAAAAATCCATCTCAAATCCAAACCCTGCAAATGCAACACAAATCAACAAAGATATAAATCCTGGGAACATAAAAAATACGAGGGCATGACCAAAAGATTCAAACCTTAAAAAAACATTATAGAATCAATAACATAGGGTAAATAGCAGATCTAGCTACAAAAAGAAATGAAATGCCAATGAGACATTTCCTCAAACATTTGATATCCAGCCAACTATGTTGATTCTGATAACAACCATTCTAGAAAAAAACATAACCTTATCTTCTCCTAAACATTGTAGGACATTCACTTTTTGCACTAACATCGATCATCAGTAATCTAACAAATACGTGAAAATGGGAAAAGATGACATCCCAGCTGTTACACAACAGAACCAATCATGAAACAAAACCCAGAAAGCTATACCAGTAGAAACCCAGTATTCAAAACAAGTTAGGTCCTTTCCATATTAAGCACTAAGCAGAGTGAAAATGAAGCAAAAGATCTGATAGACACATACCCACAGGAAATCCTGGCTCTGTCACATATGCAAACAAACTTTGTTATCTATATGTCTCATCACCCAATCCATCGTCCTCTGGGATTTGCTCATTTTCTTCTTCTTCTTCTTCTTTTTTAAATATGCTTTGGATTTCCAATTCCTTCTCTTCTTCTTTTTCTTCCAATGAATCTATTTCACAGTAAGTAAATAAATAAATAACCAAAATGACAGGAAGGACAGCTTGTCTTTTGTTCATATCCTCCATATACCAATAAATATATACACATCACTCACTCTCTGCTAATTTTATTTTATTTTATTTATAAAATTATTATTTTATTTTTTCTAAATGATTAAACTCACTACTCTCTTTCTCTTGTCTCTCCTATCTCAATTCTAGTCTTTTTTTTTTCAAATTAAAGAAGAAAATAAAAAACGATTTTTTAAATTTAAAACTGTTTTCTTTTCTTTTTTTCCTAAACAAATTACTTCCTTTTTTAAAAGAAATGAAATATTTACACGTGGGTTCTGTCTGTTACAGAAATTTGCGGGAATAATTGACTGGATTTTTATATGACAGAAATGCCCTTTCAATTTTTTTTCGTAGTTATCCATGATGAAGTGGCAGTGGATCCATAGGATTTTTTGTGCAACAAAAGCTGACGCAATACAGAACCGTTGGATCGTTTTCCTTTACTTTAATGCTGATGGTGGAGCCCAGCTTGCTGTACGGAACCAACGGTTCTGATATTGCATGAAATGCGGGTTATATGCATCTGCGGCTGCATGTGTGACACGTGTCATATCATGATATTGGTACTCGCTATCTGCTTTTTCCGTCCGCCTGATAAACTACTACTTGTACAGTATCATAACTCATAACCGCTATGTCAGTTTGTTGTGGGACCCACCATATCCAAAACTCGAAGTCTTTCGTGGAGATACTGGGCCCCACGGATACTTTTCGTTGTCAACGGAACGGAAAGCGAAGAAGAAGTGGGTGGTTACTGTCAGTTACTGTCAACACTCAACTTACCTACGGTTACTTCGCCTTTTGAACCGCCCTTTCCTTCTTTTTACCTTTGACCTTCAATTCAGTTCACGTAAAAATAAATCATTGTTCACCTGTTTTTTTAATAAATTATATACGTATATAGCAGATATATGCATGGATATTACAGGTCAGACCTATACATATATACCATGCATGGGTTTGAATAAAACCTTTTCTTTATTTTCTGATGGAAACAAGTTACCATAACTGTGTTTCAGTACAACTGTTTCTATATATTATGAGGGAAAGAATTGCCAGAAGTTACCATTAATGATTACAAGTTTTCATTAGAGTTACTATATAATTACAACTCACCTAATTTCAATAACTAGCTGTTCAGAAATGGTTTATGATATTACTATAGAATGTGTAGATAAATGTTAAAGTTTAATACGGATGTTACAAATTCGAAATTTAAAAACTATAATTGCATTCAATTAGTAAGATGTATTTCGATAAAACTTTATTCTCAAGAACAAATAGCATCTCTTGACCAATTATTAGTTTCTACTTTCTTGAAGCAAAAGTCGACCATTTTATGCTTATTACTCATCCTGTTGTTCTTTTATAGCTATTTTATGGAACTCGTCTGCTGAGATAAGTTCATGATTTATTATTATTTTTTTTGGACAGCATAAAATGAATTAAGATAATGTTAAATGATTTGACATGGCAATAAACCTAACAAGTGATATGAGATTTGTGGTCATACAGAGAATCTCCACAAGCTTTGAACCAATTATTGGACTTAATCAAGCTGCTTTATGATGCAAGCTGTCAGTAGGACTGGAGTTTAGGGTTCCTTTTCAATTGGATGGAATGTTGGGTTAGGGCCTTGTTGCTACTGCTTGTTTGAGTTATTGCTTATTTTGTTGCTTTATCTTGTCTATATATCACTCAAGAATCCGCTCATCACACTCGCTTCGCTATGTGTCTACTCGAATTTATTTTGCATGTGTATAAACACAAATACACCATTGATACCACTCTAACCGTCGCAAAATAAGTTCATAGATTCTTTTGAATTTTTATTATATAATTTTTTTTTCTTGAATGGTAACGCTTTCATTAATCAAATGTTGAATACATCAGGTAACCTAACATACTCAACTAACCAGACTTGGACGTACAAACCAAAG
>JAYMTA010005733.1:0-11097 GCA_036897625.1 Pelargonium cotyledonis | reverse complement strand
AAATTAATGATTTTTGTTCTTGTAGTTTGCTTTTGATGTTCAAATGAGTGTTTTTTATGATGATTGATGATGAATTTTGGAAGCAATTGTTCATGGTTCAAGTTGATTGTTGTTTGATGTTGATTGATCTATTAGATATGAGTTACAAAAAACATATTAAGAAAAATATTGAATTACAAAAAATATGAAACTTTGACGATTAAATGCAGATTCCAGCGAAACTATGAATTTTCCGGCAAAACATAATGAACATGTTCTTGATGAAGAAGAAGGGTAATAGTTTGAAATGCAATTTTGGTATTTCAAAAAAATATTGGTCATACGCTGGACATGTGATTGATTTTTTTGGAATAATCCGTTAAACTTTGACAAAAAAAATAGATAAAAACTTATCTGACATATTTTAAGGTAGTGAATAATTATAAAACCAAACTTCAGAATAAATAAGTGCAAAATGCGTAAAATTTAGAATATTTACGTGAAATTTTCCCTCAAGTTAATAGATGGCAGTCCTATGCAATTTTCTCTTTATGAAGAGAGTAAAGAAGATGAATATTCCGAAAGGAAAATACTGAAATGATGGGGACCCCACCGTCAAAGGAGACTTGATTTTAGCGGCCCTGTCCTAAATCCTTTCCTCTCTTCGCTCACCCCTAAATTTTTGCACTCTACAATCACCACGACGACAGCTTCAACGCACGCACTGTTCCTTCTCTCTCTCTCTCTAAACCTATCGATCTCGATCAATGCCGGTAGCTCTGGCTTCTGCTTTGCTCTCTATTTCCACTATTGTTGCTTTTCCACTGGTTTTCGGCTTCAATTTCATGCATTTTCGGCAAATCCCCATAATTAGGGTACCAGTTCGCAGGGTTTTGAATGTTTTTTTTTTTTCAATCCTTTACTCTATTTCTGTTATTTTTATTGCTCAATTTCCTCATTCCCGCGCATTTTCGTGAATTGGAAGTGATTTTTGATGCTTAGGTACTGTTTGGAGTTGAATGTTTAATTGTAATTTGGGTTGAGCTTTGATTGTACTGTTTTGTATTCCTTCGGATGCTTTAGCAAATGCTGGAAAAGAGGTAATTTTTAGATTTATATTTTCCAAATTATTAACTGTACCATCATATATGTTAGTGTCATATCTGAACCGAGCCTTTCTTTATTCTACTGTTTCTCTTTACTTTCTTGGATATAATATCATTACAGGCAGTTACTTGTGTGCACTATTGTGTTAAAAATATGATTTATGTATCAAATAGTTGGTAATTCTAGTTATGGTGGTTGCAGATCTAAGTTACCTGGAACGCGGAAAGCCTCAGTACGCGGAATGGAAACATGAACGCAGAACATTTGATTTTAGAGTTAAGAAAGTTGGGGTAGACTTCTTCGAATCGTGAAATATTTGTTTAATAAATTTAAATGTATAATAAGTTAATTTTCATGAGATAACATAGTGAACATAAAACTTTTAATAATTACTTAATTTATTGAATAATTCTCAATCTTACAACGGGAACGGAACAGACACTTCAAGTAGCGTTTTGTAGTAACTTAGTTTCATATGTGTTGAGTGTATTGTAATACTTCTGTGAAACCAATGCTTATATTTGGGAGCTGTCATCAAATGAATTGTCAAAGTGCTTAAGATATAGCTGTTTGATTCTGTGAAACAAGTTTGTAAGGAAGAGAGCCTTTGTGGATATGAGTTGGATTTGAGGAATGGGTGGGGATGTGAAATTTGATTCGAGTTCAGCTAGTCCAGAGGAATTGGGTTTTGTAGGAAGCTATCCAAATGGGCTTAGGGGTAGTTCCAGATTTGATAGGTGTGGAAGTTTCCGAGAAGGAGGTGAGAGGCGGATGTATAGTCCTGGGGATTTTCCACAGTTTTTTATGCTGGATCCAATTACAATGGGCATGGGAGATCAGAAATATACTGAGTCTGGAGAGTTAAGGAGGGCTTTGGGGATATCTTTTGGGAGCAACGCCGAAGACAATTCTTTTGGTGCCGCTCATTCTAAGCCTCCCCCTCCCCCTTCTGTGGCTACAGAGGAACTAAAGCGTTTCAAAGCAAGTGTATTAGATGCCTCTAACAAGGCCAGGTAATTTACTATATTTTGAAATGCCAATTGGTCTTTGAAATTCTCCTTTTTGTGCTTTTAGAGCCTTCAACACTACTTCCGAATATTTTGTCAGGTTTTATGGTTATTGCACAACACACTTGAACTGTTACTTGCCATTTTGTCACCATGAAACCTTTTACATGTATGTTTCAAAATATTTGTTGCATTTGATGTTGGGCATATAGTCTTGACCTCAATGCTCACACTTGAACTTTCAATTCAAAGACTTATGGATGCAATTCCTTTTATTAGGAGTAGGAAAAAAAAGTATGATGAGCATCTAAATAAATTGAACAAGTTTTTGGAGGCACTTAATTCTATGAAGCTGCAACGGAATGAGACTCTAGCAAATGAAAGATCAGGTGGGTCCAATTTATTGAAGATAGGACCTCATATTCATCGTAATACTCAAGAGCTTGTGACTCAGAGACTGGAGGACAGGACTAAGCATGTTTTGAATAAGCGGGTTCGGTCATCGGTAGCAGAAACACGGGTTTGTCCATTAATTCCTTGTGCTTTTTGTCTATTTTCATCCTAAAAATTAAAAAATCTGTTTTATCTATGTTGCACTGAATCCATAATTTTTGTATGATTGGGAATGTTTGCTTCATATATGTTTTGTTCCTCCATGGTTTTGAACCTTCTATGTTTTTGTATGAGTGGAAGCTCTTTCTGATTTTGGTATCTGTTAGAATGTATATCATCTCCAAAGACCAGATAGCAACATTTTCACAAAATCTCTCCGAGGGCCTCACATAAGCTATATTTGTTAGCTGAGCGCATATAATCTATATGCTCCAGCTTGAGGGGGAGTGTTAGAATGTATATATTAGATATATTAGGGGGCATTTTAGTCTTTTACTTAAGTGTTCATCTCTATAAATAGAGAGCTATTGTACATGTTTTTATACACATAATTATAGAGTTTATTCTCTCTAGCTTTTCAGTATCAAAACTTTGGAATCAGCATTCCAGGTTCTTAGTAAGTATTTAAATTCTTTTGATAAAACATTTTTATATTGAGAATGAAGTTAAAATAGAACTTTCAACTATGCAGAAGGGTTGCATAAGTCTAAGTTATTTAGCTTCGAATAGTAAACGAGGATTACATTAGTCAAATAAAATTGAAGGGAAAATAGCTAAACTGATAAAGCATGGATAATGCAACAAATTCTTCCCTCTGGGACAGCCAAAAAGTGTGCTAAGTTCATAATTAATAGAATCTTCAGTTTCCACTGAGCATTGTTTTAAAAAGTGCAGGCTCATCTGGGGTGCTAGGGTCCTCTTGAGCCTAGGCGCGAGACGCACTGTGAGGCATGGGCATCAATGAAGTCAGGCACACTCAAAATTATTCTAGAAACATTACCCAAATATCTCAATACAAATTCAATTCATATAAATAATTATTAATATAATAAAATTAATCATCATCATCATCGTCCAACTGATCATCTCCATCATTAACACTACCAAAATATGATTTATCATGTTCTATGCTTCTGGTTTGCTGCTGCTAATTTGACGGTGGTTCTATTCTGCTGGTTCTTCTTCTTTGTCCTTTTGAATACATATTGCTGATGTTTACACTATATAACGCAATTCTATAGATAGTTTATTTATCTATTTGTAATTATAAAGTCATAATTTACAAGACAAAAATAATTTTTGGTCTTTGTAAATTGACAGTATGAAAGATGGAAATCCATTATCATAAGTACCCTAATTTCAGGCCATAAATGAAGGGTATTAAAGGAAGTGACCTTTTTATTAAGCTGGAAAATAACCGAGGTGTGCCTCAGTTGCGCCTTAAATACAACGGTGGGGTGCATGCCTCAGGAGCCTCACTTTTGTCTCAATGAAGTGTCCTTTGCCTGAATGTTTTTGAGACTCTAGGGTGTGCCTCAGGGAATTTTAAAATATTGCTAATGAGATCTTTGACCGTCCTTACCTTAGAAGGTATTCATGGTTAAATACTTTAGGAGATACTGTGTAGTAATTCCTATCACCAGTATAACTCAAGTGCTTTACGTTTTTTAAATAGACATCATGTTGGCTTGTGCTTCTATCCATTTCCATCTTATTGCGTTTTATATTTTCTGCTAGCCGACAATATTACTAAAGTACAGTTCTTTTATTCTTCAAATTTAGTCTGAAGGCCGAAGTAATAACCTTGCAAGGCAGCCTTTAGTAACAGGAAAAGAGAGAGATATTCTAAGGGATGTTGAAGGCTCTGATCTGGTAGAAGAGAAGGTTCGGAGACTACCTGCTGGAGGGGAGGGGTGGGACAAAAAAATGAAAAGGAAACGTTCTGCAGGCACTGTTTTCATTAGAGCCATGGATGGTGACACAGAGCCAAAACGACATCATAAGCTTAACAATGAGCCTGTTCTGAAATCTTGTGATGCTCAGAGTTTCAGGTTTGTTCTTTGTTTAATAAAATGTCAATCTAGACTACATTTGATTTCTGATTGGCTTTTTGGATATTGATTCTAATTTAGTATTGCCAACATATTAAACAATCATGATACCCTCTTTCTTTTATCATTTAACCAAATAAAATTTCCTCCTAATAAACTCTATTTATTTTTTGTTTTTTACCTTTCTCCTAGGAAAACAGATCTGTACTTCCAGGCAAGTGGTTCGGAACTCTTAGGATAGTCAGCTTATTGCAGCTATAGTGCTTTGAGATGCAAAACTGTAAAAGGATATTTAATCAATTTCATTCAGATTAATGTTTTTTAAACTTTAGGATCAATCAATATATCTTGACTATAGTAGTTTAGAGAATAAAATTATTGTGTAGTTCGGATGTTATTGAAATGTTAAACAAAATCAAGGTCAGCGACGACTGGTTAATTGGCGTTTTGAATTTGACGCACTGGTTTGTGGTTTGTGTGGATTATATGCACTTGTTATAGCACCCATTAGTTGATATGTCTTGATGACTATGAATGCTCCATGACCAATCCTATAATGTAAACACTTAAATTGATATCTTTTGGATTTTTAAAAATTAGCTGTTTCAATCTGTTTTGGTGCAGTATTGTGTAAAAGCATCTAAGCTTTGGAGATCTTACACTTAAACATTACTATTCAATATGTTTTTCCATTATGGATTTGACTACATGGGGAAAAGGTGTCCTAGACTAATTTACCTATTATTATAAGATTTCCTTATGCCATAAGATGTTTTTATTTTATCAAGGCTAACTTGTCTTCTCATCATTTCATGTATTTGATTTAAATAAAAAAGGTAAATACATTCTAGGAATGTCATCTTTTGCAGATCAGGATATCCTAATGGTAGTAGTAGCATTATTAAGATAGAGAGTAATTCTCTGTCCGCTGGTTCAAATGCTCATGCTGTTCTCAAGAATGAACTGGAAAAGGAAACCATTTCAAGGGATTTCACACCTGGATTAAATAAGGAGCTGTTTCTGGCAAAAGGGAACAATAAGTATGCATTCTTACTTCTCAGGATCTATCATGCTTGTAGTTGGCACCTGACTGCAATGACTTAAATTCTTTAATAGTTTACTACAATTTCATTTTCTTATGTCTGATTTATCCATACTTATACTATCAGGTTAAACCATCGCGAGGATAATGGCATAGTCAGTTCTAGTCCAGTGGCCAAAGGGAAGGCATCACGAGCACCCAGGACTGGCCCTTTAATGGCAGCAAACTCGTTACCTAATTTTCCTCGTACATCGGGAGCCATTGAAGGGTGGGAACAACCTCCAAGTGTAAGCAAAGTTCAATCAATAGGTGGGGTGAACAATCGCAAGCGTTCCATGCCTACAGGATCATCCTCTCCGCCTATGGCTCAATGGGTTGGTCAGAGACCACATAAAATCTCTCGCACCAGGAGAGCGAATCTGGTATCTCCTGTCTCAACAAATCATGATGTGCAAATATCATCAGAAGGATGTTCCCCTCCCGATTTTGGTAGAATAACTTGTATTGGAACCAATGGACCACCTTTAGCCAAGGGGATGGCTAATGGCAACCAACAATTTAAAGTGAAGCTGGAAAAGGTTACATCTCCTGCAAAATTATCTGAAAGTGAAGAGTCCGGTGCTGGTGAAAGCCATGAAAGATTTAAGGGGAAATTAATTGGTAGTAGTGAAGTTGAGGAGAAACCTGTAAATTCTGTTCAGAATGTTGGTCCTGTATTGCATGCAAAGAAGAATAAAATGCTCAATCAGGAAGAAATAGGGGATGGCGTGAGAAGACAAGGAAGGAGTGGTAGGGGCTCATCGTTTGCTCGTGCCAGCATTCCATCTTCAAGGGAGAAATTGGAGAATCCATCCTTAACAAAACCACCTAGAAATTCTAGGCCTGGCTCTGACAAGAACGAAAGGTGCTGAATTATTTCATTGAAAATGAGATGCGAGTCAATCTTTTTTCCCTTTTTGGCTAGCATTTTTCAATCTAATATGTTGTCTACTTATTTGTTTCAGTAAGTCCAGGCGACCTCTTAAGAAACTGTCAGATCGCAAGGCCTTTGGTCGTCTTGGGCAGATGCCAGCTGGCAGTTCCCCTGACACAGGTATAACATGAAACAACTAAACTACTGTATATATCATGTATTTGTTTGCACAGTATTATGATGTTGATAAAGGGGCTACAATATTTTAGAGATACTAAGCAAATATGATTAATTGTAACCCCTCATCTTTTGTTGATTACCCAAAAACCAATGAAGAAATAAAACCTCAACCATGGAGAAAAATGAAAGTGTAACATTGCGTTTGTTGTTTGGCTTTTGTGAAATTATTAGAAACATATTTAAACTAGGATTAAAGCTTAATAGCTTATACTTGCTCAGTTAATTTGAAGATTTAATTTTACAGCTTCAACATGATAAAAAGTAAGAAAAATATATTTTTCTTTTCCAATATTTTTGTGGCGTTCACATGTTAAGGGTTGATTAGTTTTGCTGGACTTGTCTGGTCTGACTCTTAATCTTTGAATTCCAGCTAGAATTATGTACATGCATATTAAAGAATGCATTTATGAGATTAGATGTCCTTGTTCATGAGAATTATCTATATTTTTTTGTATGGTGATTTTTATTCTGTTTACTTTACTTCTATACAAGATGGAAAAAGAATGGATATGAATAACCATTGAATGGTTTTTCTTTTCTGAATTATTCTTGGAATCGATTTCTTCTGCACATGATGTTTCAGGTGAATCAGATGACGATCGTGAAGAACTTCTAGCTGCTGCCAATTTTGCTTCTAATGCAAACTGTAAGTCTCTGACTTGTGAAATAAGCTCATATACTTTTTCTTTCCTATATGTGCAAGTATTATTATAATTATTTTTTTTTTGGCAGATCTTGCCTGTTCTGGTTCATTCTGGAAGAGAATGGAACCAATTTTCGCAAATGTGAGCGTGGATGACGCATGCTACTTAAAGCAACAAGTGGTAACCTGAATCTACAACTACAAAGATGTTTTAATCATAGTATAAGTTATAGCCATTAATTTACACTCAGTTTCCCTAAGCTATTATTTTAGATAGCTGAAATTGACTACGTCAATTTTTGTTTCATAGTTCATCTAGTGGTTTTAAAGTCATTTTGTTTTCTCAGGGCGATCTGGTGGATAAAGAGAGCTTTCTATCTCAACCTCTTGTTTCTGAAGGAAGAGAAAAAGGCCTGGTAGATCAATCTGGGTTGGAAGAGTCACCTATTACTGCTGCTTTATCTGATACCGTATGTCGGGCATTAGACTCGGAAA
Organism: Pelargonium cotyledonis; assembly: GCA_036897625.1. NCBI lineage: Eukaryota > Viridiplantae > Streptophyta > Magnoliopsida > Geraniales > Geraniaceae > Pelargonium > Pelargonium cotyledonis. The sequence goes on along the minus strand of JAYMTA010005733.1, from coordinate 3,227 downwards.
GAATGGACAAAAATGCTCCACTCTACCAAAGAATTTTGTCTGCTTTGATTGTGGAAGACGAAATTGAAGAATTTGGAGATGGCAATGGAGGGAGAAGTATGCATTTTGAAAATAGTGGAGATGATTCTCTTGGTGTCTCACCTCTCTATATTGATGACTATACTATATATGGGGACAAGATTGGATTTGACCGCAAGGCCATGTTGGGTATTCGTGCTCAGAAACAATCAACTGTCAACAAAGGTTCTTGCAATGGGAGTACTATATTTAATTTGGTCACCAGGAACCACAATAGATTATGTGACGATGATTTGCTCCAAGGAGATCAAAGCTGTATGTCTTCAGAGTATGCAATGCTTCCTGAGTTACATGGAAATGGTGCTTATGTGCCACCAGCTGCACATATGAATGATTTTGGTGTTTCTTCTTTTGATTATCAATATGATCGGATGTGTCTGGATGATAAAATCTTGTTGGAGCTTCAGAGTATTGGATTATCCCTGGAGCCAGTGGTAAGCTTCCCATAAATATAGAAAACAATGTGTATATGAGGTTTCTTATGCCATGATGGATTGGGTTATATGCTAAGATATGATGACAATTTACGTTACCTCAATTACTTCTTTTTTTCTTTCTTTTTTGTGACAGCCTGATCTAGCGGATGGAGAGGATGATGGAATTAATAAAGATATTGTTGAATTACAGAAAGGACTACATCAACAGGTTAAAAAGTTTTCTCTTCCTTCATACATATCTTTCCAGAACATATTGTCACTTCAATGAGCAAAATTATTATGAGCTTTTCTTAGTATCTCTATCAAAAGTGAAAGTTATTCTTCAATTTGTGTGAGCAACCCTTCGTTTTCTCTGTTTTGCATTTTTTTTATGCTCTTGTTTCATTGATATAATTTACTCTTCCTACTCTGATTATATAGGTTGGTAGAAGAAAGGTGCAATTGAACAAAATTATTAAAGCAGTTGAGGAAGGCGTGACTATGGAAGGACGGTAGGACATTCATTAATTTGGGCTATTATAGTTTATCTGATTCTAGGTTTTCAATTCTTTTTGGATTAAAATGTACATTAATCTTCAAAATCATTTCTTCAGTGGGTAAAGATTAATCTAATCTGGTTTATTTGCAGAGGTTTTGAGCAGGTTGCATTGAACAGACTTATTGAGCTAGCTTACAGGAAGCTGCTGGTATTTTAATTTTAATTTTTATCTTTTTATATTCCATATTTTCTTACCTAATTAGCTGTTGAAACACTAGTAAAGTATAATTTTGATGGTAAAGTGTGTAGTAAGTGGTGTTTGGGTTAACTTATAAACTGGTCAAATTAGATTAAAATCTGCTAATTGATTAAATTTTTTTAATAAAGTGTTTGGTAACTGAAAAACTGATTATAATGTGCTTATAAGCAGAACAAAGAGATGTTTGGATTATCTTCTAAAAACTAGCTCATTAACAGGTAGAGCTGCTTCTTTTTTTTCGCGTCAGCCTTTTTTTAAAAAAAATTAGCAGTTAATTGTTTGGTAAGAAAATGCTGATAATAGGTTGTTAAAAAGTGATGATAAGAAGTTTATAACGTCAAAATGACAAAGACCTCGTTTATATAATTTTATAAAAATACTATATGTGTGTGTATATATGTATAATGTATGTGTATTTATATGAGATTACATATTATTTTACTATATAAAAGATTTTGTCAATCATATTCAAGTGTGATTGAACTATTAGTCTATTTTTGAAACAAACATTTTGCATCTGTGATTAACATACAGCATTGAATAAATGTTAACAGGCCACTCGGGGATGTAGTGCGGCAAAAGCTGGGGTGCCTAAGGTACCAAAACAAGTTGCCTTAGCTTTCATGAAGAGGACCCTAGCTAGATGTAAAAAATTTGAAGATACTGGCAAAAGTTGCTTCAGTGAGCCTGCTCTCCGAGATATTCTTTATGCTGTACCACACCGCAATGGTGATGCAGAACCTATCAATTGTATTGGTTCTGCAGTTGCTGAAGCAGCAAGTTTTGACTCCCAACCACAGCCAAGGGCATCAGGTTTGTCATGTATTGAGATGCTACTATGGTCTCTATGAGTATATTACATGCCATTTCTGGAAACTTGTGTGGGTTCTGTTAGAGAAGCCACATTCCTTACAAAATTCCTGTTAATGTTGAATAGTGCTCCAAACACCTTCAAGTATTATAGAATATATTTCTCAACAGTTTTTTCCTTCTCAGCTGAACTTATGTACTAAATAGGTTCTCTACTGTTGCAGGGTTGTGTGTCAATAGGGCTGATTGGAATGCTCTTCGGAATGATAAAATTAGTAGTGGTTCATTTGACATAGGTCAAACTCTTTCCCATCCTTATGACCACGATTTTGCTGGGCTAATATTGAACAGAGGGAAGAAAAGGGAACTCCTTCTTGACGACGTCGGTGGTGGCAGCCCTTCTTTGAGACCTACATCAACTTTTGGTTGTAATACTGTTTTGGGCGGAGCAAAGGGAAAGAGAAGTGAGAGAGATTCGCAAGCCAGAAGTTGTGGTGCCAAAGCTGGCCGTCCACAGGGTAACTTTAAGGGAGAGCGTAAAATAAAGACAAAGGCAAAGCAAAAGATATGTCAACTATCAAGTCCGGGAAATGGGTTAATGGAGAGTAGTCATTGTGGTGAAGTGGTTAGCAATAAGAAAAGAGAAGTTGGGTTGAGATCATCCAGTGGCAGTGGAAATAGTCATCAGGAATCATCTGTAGAGTTGCCAAAGTTGCAGTTAATAGAAGAACTAGAGTGTATAGAAGAACTAGGTGTAGTGAATGAGGTTGGTGGGCCACAGGATCTGAGTTGTTGGTTTAACTTTGATGAAGATGGTTTACAAGACCATGATTCAATGGGGCTTGAGATCCCTATGGATGACCTCTCAGACTTGAACATGCTTATATGAGGAACTCTATTGACTATACTGTAGATAAGAATGATGCTACTTGTGATTATGGACATTCTTTTTGTATTCTGTAAAAAACAAAGTCACCACACAAGAAAAATCTCAATTGTTTGTCTTAATTAAGACATTGTATCAAATTTCAGTTTTCTGAAAGAGATTTTTCTCTTCATTCTACTTATTTATTTTTACGAACTTCTTGTTGATTTACTTAAAATTAGCATGTCAATGACGGTGCATTCCGGAAAGGTATTGAATCTGATTATACCCATTTGATTC
>JAYMTA010005732.1:0-11098 GCA_036897625.1 Pelargonium cotyledonis | reverse complement strand
AGTAGCTACTAAATTATAGGCTTTGGTTTACATTATATCAGTACTTTCTGATCAGATAGTGTGGCCGGAGTGTGTGCCGGAAAAGATGTGCGACCGGAATGTGTGCCGGAAAGAGAGAGGAGAAAGGAAATAAATTGATGACATTTTAAAAATAAATGTGAGGGTATATAAGTAATTTTATATTAAAATTATTATTATTTTGCAAAAATGTGCCGCAGTAAAATTGTACACGTAAACTTGTCACGTCAATAGTTATCGGATATCTTGACGGAATTTGATGGTGGATACTAACTTAGGTGTGGTATTAAAATTTAGCTACTCAATTGGACGAAATAAAAATTTGGGACCGGCCAAAGTTTGGGTACCAACAAAAAATGGTTATTCCTTTTTATTATTGATCTCATCCTAAAACATAAATAAGAGTTGGGCTTGTTTTGCTTTCCTTCAACACTGAACAATCTGAACCAGAACCGGAACTAGGGTTCCTATTTTCTGGGTTCAGTTGAGACTGCTTTTTCTGGAATGCCATTTTTGGTGTTCTTATAATTGTCACACTCCTTCATCGTTATCTTCGTCCTTATCCATGTCGTGGGCGGGCCCTGATGATATCTTCCTCTCCACATCCCTCGCTACCTATCTCGACAGTAAGTTCTTTCTCTCCACTCATATCTAGAGTTAAAGTTTGGATTTTTATGGACATAATTGAGTGGTTTAGGGTTGGAGACTTGGCGAAACTTGTTGGTGTTGGATTCTATGCCATTACCTATGCAGAGCATTGTTTCTGTTTGATTTGCTTCTTTTTTTTCTTCATCCTAGTGTAGTTAGCTGTGCATTTTAGTGGGTTTTTCTCTTGGCATCGCCTTCTTCTTGCATGATTGGATGACAATTTATAGGTTACTCTTCTACTAAATTTTCCTCATGGGTCCATTTTGAAGTTTAGCCCAGAAATGAAGCTTACTGTTGAACTTTTTCCTTGCTATATTCTAGAATTCTGGTAAGGTAAGCTATTTTATTCTAAAATATGGTTTGGATTTAATAGTGGAAGCTTAATGCGGATGAATAGTTTATTAAAGCAATACACTAGTGAAAGTTCTATAGTGATGTGCTGGAAAACGAGAACTATAACCAAACAGAAAGATTAAGGGCAGTTAGTCACCCAAATAACAAGAAAAGCTATTTGTTAGCTATTCTATTGATTTCTGTGACTTTGTTGATTTAGACTCTAATGGGAGAAAGATATTCTTTTGTTTTGTATGTGAAACGTCTATTTAGTTTTGTTATAAGAATTTTGAAGAGTCTACTTGTCCCTCACTCATTTTACTATATAGATGGTATTAGAAATTGAGATTTATCACCCTCTAAACATGGTGCATAGATGGCTGAGGAAAGATATTTCACTTACACCTGTCAACCCGACTTTGCCATTTTGGTACTCCCAAAGTTGGATGGAAAATAGTGAAAGAAAATAAGGGTTATCATTTTGTTATTTCTCAGAAGTAGTTTGGACTAAGTTGAGTTGCCTGTTGAAGATTAGAGGAGTTAAAGCTCCACACCTGATTGCACATTGAAATTATATGCCCCAAACAGAACTTTCTAGGGGTGAACCATATAAAATAGATTTGTAGATTCCATAGAATCTGTTGAGGATGGTGGTCTTCTCGTATTACTTCAGAAAGGGTCAGATACTCAGGTGATGGCTTTTTTTGTATGCATACAGTGATAGATACAGCATACATCTTAGTTGATTTTCATGTGTGTGACTCATATTTATGTTTTCTTCCTGACCATTATATGGACTTCATATTGGATTAAGCAACCATGAGCAATTATGCATGATCCTAGTTGTGACTCATTGATGCTTATGACATACTATCTGGCTCCTTATGCTCATATTTTATTTTTTCAGAAAAACTCCTTGTCTTGTTGCGAGATGGTCGGAAGCTCTTGGGTTTGCTACGGTCTTTTGATCAATTTGGTAATTCCCATCCTTTTTACTGCTATGCCTAGCTCTTATTTTCTTGCTTATTGATACTCAATAACAAGTGAGTTCTCTTCTCTGCACACAGCTAATGTTGTTATTGAAGGTGCCTGTGAACGAGTTATAGTCGGTGATCTATATTGTGACATCTCCTTAGGTCTATATGTAATTCGTGGGGAAAATGTGGTCTTGATTGGGGAACTGGTATGTTTTATTATATTTTCTATTGTTAAACTGGACTGTCATTTATCCTACTACTGAAAGAAATATCTATCATTTTGCAGGATTCTGAAAAGGAGGAGCTTCCCCCTCATATGACCCGTGTGTCAGAAGAGGAGATAAAAAAGGTAAGTCTCATGGATAAAGTGTTGTTTAGTTTTGCATGGGATGTTTGTATCTTCATTTATTATGCGTTGGCATGTAGCATGCATTCTGGTTTATTAAGGAATAAATTATCACGTCGTGTTGCATTGATGCATGTTTGCCATTCCAAGTATACCCACTTGTATAGCAAGTGAATCTCTTAATGCTCGGTATTTTATTTTATCTTTATGATGAAACCGTTTGTAGACCCCATTTATTAAATTTAAATCTTTATGGAGAAATTGATGTAACTTGTTAGTCATATGATATCTGAGCACCTACGACCAAGTCAAGGTAATAAGTCCCAGTTCTCATCTCTTTTTTGTTCTACTGCAACTTCAAGCCCTTAACATTCTGCCTTGTCATTTGCAATTTTTTTCTTTATTGTCTTTTGAGTTGTCATTACCAAAAGCGAAAAAATAATTCTCTCTTCCTATTTCCTCTCTCCAGGCTCAGAAAGTGGAAAGGGAGGCGACGGACCTTAAGGGATCCATGAGAAAAAGAATGGAGTTCCTTGATTTTGATTAAAAGATCTTTCCGCTATGTTACATGTCTGCAAATATTAGAGCGACAGTGACAAGAAATGGGGACAGGTGGGTTAATCGGATCGGACGTAGCTCTCAGGAATTGTGGTATAAGTAAGTTTTGGAAGACCTCGTATGCTAAGTTTGGAAAAGTAAGTTTGATAGTTGGTTACTTGGAGGCAATGGTGAAGGTCCCTTTTTCTGTTGCATGTGGATTATTTTGTACAAGCAACACAAATTGCTTTCTTCTTTGGTTCTAGTTCGGGTCTTGAACCTTATTACTAGATATTATGCCAAGATGAGAAGCGGTCTCTCCTTCATTTTCTCTCCTTTACCTCCTTGTTTCTTGCTTTAGGTCTTTGTGACACAAACTGTTGGTCTGGAGCCAGCATTGACAGTCATTTGCAAATAAAGCATATTAATCTTAAGTGCGACATTTGCATATTCCAGCTGCAGTTGCGGGTCTAAATTTTATGCTTTGCAAACATATATTATTGAATCATCAGGAACACCCCCAGAAGTTCACATTTTCAGCATGTAGCTTACTTAGTTTTACAGAAATCCTAAGTTAGGATTTTTGAGAATCGGGAAATGTGAGCAGAGAAATTAGGGATTCAAACTTGGGGAAGCTTTTGATGAGCTCAGAGCGATTAGCCAGCTCGAAGTCCTCAAATTGGAAGGCAGGTGCACAAGTGCATCCCACAAGAGAGTAGTGACTCTCAGCATCTCTTGGGGCGGTTTTGAGTATGGATCCATCTGGAGGGAGCTCGAAGTCCTTTGCCGGAAATGCTCCAAACCAAACATTTGGAGCCACTGTGTACTGCAGTAGCTGATTGTCTTCAGCCAGATTGTTTCCTAGGCAAGTTAATTTGACTTGGCCATCTTTGTCATTGAGCTCCATCACCTGTTAAAAAGAAAAACAACTTAGCTTGATCAGCAGCAACCAAATGTATGTATACCACATGGCCTTTTAAAATTTTGAGTTGCAAGTTTCTTTTACTAACTTCCACAACTGCAAGTTGAGGATTTTATTACAAACAGAAGGCTTTCCCAATTGGATTGTGTTGCTCTCCCGATAAGGAATTAGTAATTTCTGCAACTTTACTACGCAAAAGTCAAAATCAGTGAACTGAAAGAACCACCTCCAAGTGCACAGGCAAACCCAAAAGAATCATCAAGCCAAATTAAAAACAAGTCTCTAACACAAACAGGTTGTGCTCATCAAGCACAATGAGCATATGAAGTTATCTAGGTCTTCGGGGATAAACTGAAACACGAGTAAGAAGGGGGGAGACAATAAGAGCCACAAATACACATTAGTGTTGGTGGAGGAGACCTTGATTAAGAGCGGTTAAGAGAGCTTCTAAAGGCTTGAATTTTGTGATATCATTTGACATGGCATCATATCATGTAACATTTAAAGACGAGAACTAGGCCTTTTTTTTTTTTTTTGCAAAATGCTGGTGTGTTGCATATAACTTGGACCGAAATGGGAAATTTTATTTTCTTGGAGAAACCAAGGGAAGGTACACCTTTTACAAGTTCTTTATGAGTAAATGCTAATTCAGAAAACATGCCAAATAATATAGAACATGCATATGTTTATATCATATTTTAAGCTTAGACATTACAACAATATGCCTAGGGAGCCATAATAAATCAACACAAGATAGTGAAGGTATGCATGCTAACAAAAAGAAGCTTGTTCAAATTCAATCTTCGCTCATGTGAAAGGAAAAACAACAATGGAAATGGATTTACTAGCACCACCTATCTCTTTTCTAGTTAGTGAAGAGAAATATAGAGACAAATGACATAATAAATCTCCCAGCAATGGCAGTAAAAGTTGGATGCCAAATGAATGAAATGAAAACTATACCAGACTTGAGTGAACTAATTGTATTTGTATATAACAAAGTTAAGGTGAGATTGGGGGGTTACCAAGAGAGGCTCTCCCAAATAGAAATGCCAGGTTTCTGCACATGGTATACGATGGAGGTGTGACACACTCCCTGATGGAAGCAAGAAGTAAATGGATGTGCTAACAGCACGATCTACTTTGTCTGTGGCATTTAAACATAAACAGCAATTTCCAGATCAGGTCAAGCCATAGGAAACATACATCATCTCACTACTGCTTGAACTAATCAACTTCAAAAGCATTATAGTTTAGTGAGAATCTGAGTCCAAATACTCAAAATCCCTCGTCCACAAAACCAAAACATAGAATGAAATATGAAAAGCAATTGACTGAACAAATTGCATATATGAAACCAAATATTACCAAAACTGGATCTAGCCATTAAAAAAAGAAGAAGAAAAATGGAGAGCACTGACATTGAGATGGGAGCAGAGATTTGGAGAGAACAACAGAAGTGTCTCGAAGCGTCTCTGCGAAAAATCCACCTTCAGGATGAGACTGTAGATTCAATTTGGCTACGATCTTCGAAGCTGAAACTGAAGACGCCATTTTTACTTCTCCTTACTTCGACAGTCTTCAACGACTGGGTCTTTAACTTCCCATTTCTCTCCAATATGTTAAATAGTACTCCGCTGTGTTAGGTGGGAGCAATAGTGGGCCACGACACTTATTGGGCCTAGGCCCATTCAGTTACTTGTTTGTGTCTTTATTTTGTATTAATTAATAATTTAAAAAATTATTGTTATAATTATAAAATTTACTTGTATGCATGCTATAACAAATTTAAGAAACACTCGTTATAAAAAAAAATTGAGAAATAAAAAAATTTCCAATTTTTCTACTATGTCATATTTTTTTTAACGACAGAAACTTCCATTGAATGAATGACTAGCATATTTTGAATTCCACATATTGGGATGAGCCAACCAACAATTGGACTTTTAGGTGCCATTGTATGTCTCACTCACATACCGAACTTCCTATTTACAAATGTGAGGTTTCAAAACAAACAAATAAGATGCATCAAAAGCCATATGCATTATTGTCTTGTAAAAAATTTATTATCACTTAGGATATGGCTACACAAACATCACAAGAAGGCCTTCAAAATTACCTCCAACAAAACACAAAATATATTACCATATCTAATCCAAGATCCTCTTTGTTCTAATAGCTCAAACTTCCAGCAAACTAAAGCTTCACTATAGTTATCTTAATTCAAATGTCACTTCTTATCATCCTGGAAAAACCTTCCGTGCAAATCCTTGCAAAGATGTCCCCATTCCAGCACTAACAGTTTCTGCCAGATACTTTGCCTGCAAAATTCTCAACTCTGTTATGAGACCGCCAAAACAGGATATTGAAATTTGAAAAGAAGAAAAAAAAAAAAGTAAAGCGGGGATGAAAGAAGTAATTAACTACCTCTTGAATGGTCTTTTTCAGATCAAAAGCATCTTTTAGTCGATTATCCAAGAACACCCATGTGTCACGGAATTCTGTCAAAACCCAACAAGTTAAATAAAAGTTCTGGACCGAACACAATGCTTATATGGAAGTACCATCCTCTCCTTCAGAAAAAAGTGGAAACTTCAATTGATGATGTATGCCCACGTGGGCAATAAAAGGAAAACATATGATGTCCATTCTCCCAAATTTACAACATTCTGTCCCTCCTTAATAGTGGTTGATCAAAGTTCATTGTCACCGAGTATGCAGACAACTCTATAGAGCTTTAGGCCTGTAGCCAACTATATGACCACATTGTACATTAGTACTTCAGCAAAACTCCTTGTATGGATGTTTCAACATCATTAAAATTAATGATTTAACTTTAAACGCTGCTTGGATTCCATGGGCAAGGCAATAGCTAATTGGTGGTGTCAAACTTAACTTTAATCCAAAAGCCTAAATTATTAGCTTGAAGGCCCAACTAGCATTCAAGTGGTCGTTAAATCATGCGATGACAACAACTACAGGCCCTGCATTGAACCAAGAAGTAATAGAGAGGCAACAGAAACAGGGCCACACAGGTCCAAGAGACTGAGCCAGTTTTGATACCAATTTATTAACTCCATGTCTTCCAATGTCAAATACCTCCAACACTCCTGTGATGTGCAAGCTAGAAAACACATCAGGCCCTACTCATGGACCAAGAATTTACAAGGACACAATACAAATAGGTCACAAAAGTACAAGACCAAACCAGTTGTGATACAATGTTCAGCTTTACTCTAATTTAAAAGCCTACACTAGTGCTTCGAGGACCCAGTTAGTATATAAGTGGTTACTGACTCCATATTCTTCAATGCGATCCCTTCCCCTAACGGTTGCATATGCATTTAACCTTTTGGTTATTCAATGTTGAAGAAAGGATTTTAAACATGTGTCAATCATATATACCTAGCTGATGTAATCATAAGTCATCACGCCACACCTAAATGAACCAGCATACCAATCGCATAACTCTATGTATATCTATGCTAGTGTATTTTAATTGTAATTGGTCCCTTATAAATTCATATAAATGGACAAGTATAGATGAATACAAGAAATATTGATTTTCATGCAACCATCCAGCAGTATGTTATTCACCTCTTGAATCACTGGAAACTAACCATGGAAAGTGAAAATAATATACCTGGAGAACTATCAGTCAGCATGTAGACCTCAGTCGTTGAATATATTCCTCCAAGGAGAGTGCGCTTTACATACCAATCAATAGCAGAGGCCTCATCTCCCACAGCATGCCATATCTCATCAACAAGCATTGCTCTCTGCTTAAAACTTATTGGTACGTTTACTGGTTGAGCCTATGAAGAAAGTTGCAACAATGAGGTTCTCAGTGTGTGACCTACAAATAGAGTCGGAACTTAACAATAAAATAGAATCAGAAAATTGTACTTGAATGCTCAAAGCTTGAGGCCATTTGGATATGTAGGGAGCTTGCATTTCAAGGCGAAGCCTCACGAGTTTAGAAATCCGCTCACTAGGAATCAAGTTATTTAATTCTTCCCCCGAATCAATTTTATCAATAAGCCTCTGTAAGCAATCATCCATGAAAAACTGAACACGAAAAAAAAAAACAAAACAAAACAAAATTAGCCCACAAGTTAAAACAACGCAATGAACCGGAAAGAGCAAGGAGCATCAAAAACAAGGTAAGTATCTACTTCCAGGCACACTAGTCCTCAAAGCTTCATTTAATTATATTTTTTATACATGCCATAGATGTGGCCAAAATTGACTTGCACTCCACCACCACATAACCAATTAGAGTACTCTCAATCTCAAAATTGACGTCGATCAAGTAAATATCCATCACCACCATGCAAATTAGAGTAATCTCCAAACAAAAGACAGTCAAGAAGATAAACTTCTTGAGCAGCCTGACATCACATCAAACCTTGAGAAACTACTGCTACCAGTCCTCCATTTCTTTTCCATATGTATATATGCTAAATGTAGGAAATCTTTACTAATTAATTTCGACACAGATGAGAATGATTTTGTTAAGACGGGAGTCTTTGGAGACAGCTATTGCATTGAACTACTCTAAAGAAAATTTAAACGAACACTGTGAGTTGTGACTTATTCCAGAAAACAGTTCATGGCTAAGTAACGTATAAGATATGACTTCATGTTTCATTTTATTCTCCTGCTACCAAGTTTATGCTACTTCCTAGTCCAATCTGGAAAAGGATAGGGGAAAAAAATAACAAACAAAGACATAATGAAGTGTTGCCTAGATGCTTATTAGAGCTTGTAATCCAATATATCAAAGGCTTAGTTATACCTCAACAAGTGCAGCCTCTTTCCGAGGGAAAGACCCAACGATTGAGGGAGACAAACCAACATCCTTTGCTCCAGCTATCATGGCAGCTTCAGTCCATCCCAACCTGATCTGCAAAGCCAATTGCAATCCCAACTTAGAATCATAATTAAACATATTTAACATTTAAATAAATTATGAGTCCCCCATAAAACAGTGGTACAGTGTGTTTTAAGTAGTTCTTGAAAAGGGCATTGTTTCTCCTTAAAAAGCATTTATGAGCCAGCAAGATCTTCAAAATTTCTTTTCTTTTTTCTCCTCAAAATATCTCGGATTCACTGAATACAACGTATGCTCACTTGACATCCCTCCAAAAAGTGAGCATACATCTTAAATAAGCCATAGTTTATATGCAGCCAAGTAAGAAGGTCATTAGTACTACAGTTACTTTTATCTAATCATTTAGTATTAAATTAAGTGGAATGCTTATGGGAATCCAGAGCACCATGTGATCATCAGGCTTAGTACATTCATGCATATATGGCAATCCTGGAAGTTCAAATATAGGGTCAACAATTTGCAGTCTCAATGCCATGTTTTGGGAGTGTCAAGCAATAGCCATATGAGCATGTTAATTTGATTAAATCCCACAGAATATACCAAACCCAACTGAAATAATTCAACCCCTTTCACATACTAAAAAGAACAGACCTAATGCAAATTTCGGTGCAAAATTGCAAATGCAATACAATCGATCTCTTCCAGAACCACAAAATTGATCCCAAAAGTAAATATATTTTTTTATTAACCAAAGATGTGTAACGATAGAAGGTACGGACCACGTGTGGAAGAGAAGCCTGTAGGACGCGAGCTTGCTCGTCTTCGTAGTCAGCTCTCGGTCCCTTCCTCTCATGGCGTCGAGCTTCCTCGGCCGTCGATGAGGCTGAAAAATTCGTCGAAGACGATGACGATGACGATGTAGAACCTGAAAAATTAAGGGTTTCTGGGTTCAGGGATTGGTTCGGGCTCGGATTAACGGGCGATTCGGGATTTACGGAAGAGAACTGATATGCATTTATGAGATTCTGAAGATGAGGTAGCAATCTGAGACGGCCGTTGCCATGGCTAACCAATGAGGCACCGTGGATCAGCCGCTTCGCCGCCGTCCGGTACATTACGTCGTCAGTCACTGCGTTGATGTGGGACACAACAGAAACGAGACTATGGTTATATGGCTGAAAAGGATCTGTAAAAAACAAACGGTTTGCTTCAACGTAGCTACATCCTGTGCGCCCACGTGGCACTTGTGGCTGCCACGAGTTAACCCTAAACTAAAAATTAGATTGACTAATTTTAAACTAAAAAATAATTTGACATTTTTCTAATATTTCAAAAAGTGATTGTGCACTTACATAGTTACATTTGAATGAAAAATATTAAAATTGAGTGATACTAATATACTTGTGTGTTTCTTGGAACATGAGGTTGTAGGGCGCTCCAAAAGAGACACCGTTTTTGGTTCTTCGGTCTCTGGTTCGAACTCTTAGATTGTATGTAGTTTTTGCGAAAAGTAAAATAAAATTCAGCTTCTCTATTATTGATTGTTGTAGTGTATGGCTCTACTCAGTTTTGTTTCTCGCCCTTTGTTGGCCGGTTATGGGATCTTGTTTGTTTATGGAACTCACTTCATATAATAACTCAATCATTGAAAGAAATTTCGTATAATAACTCAATCATTAAAAGAAATTTCATATAATAACTCAATCATTGAAAGAAATTTCATTGTCTTGGTTGGTTTTTGGTCTGCTAATGATTGTGAATGAGTCTTGATAAATGTCTACACCCCCTTGCTTGATCAGGAGAGAGTGCTACTTTGGTCCCAATTCTGTTCGGTCATGCAAAATCTCTCTACCTTGTTTAATTCTCAATTCTCAAAATCCAGAGTTTCAATTTCTCGCAATTCCTTAGCATGAATATCGTTATTTCATAAATCTTTTTTAATGTTTGGTGTATTCGCCCGTCCTCTATGTTGGACTATGTTTTCTTCCCTCTCAAAATTTGTACTAATTATTTTCTCTTTCTTATTTATATAATAAAAGCACCATTTGCAGATAATAATAATAAAAACACATATATGAACACACATGAATAGCGGAGAACAAGTAACTTTCAAGTAAAAATAAGCTTTCTAATTATCTTTGTCAACATACAGAAGTATTGAACAGACAAGAAATAAAGGTTTTTTTGGTACCTAAACTTTCGTCGAATACTTAATTCGATACCCAAAGTTTTATTGTGCCCAATTTAGTACACAAACTATTATTTTACACCCAATTTGATACCCACCGTCGAGTTCCGTTAATTTTTTGTGAAATGCTGAGCTGGCATGCTTCGCTGGAAAAAATTGTCTACGTGGATGTCATGTGGATATTATTTAAATATTAATTAAAAAACAAAAAAAATAGCAACCCCACCCGTCGTCTTCTGCGATCAGATCTGATCCGTCGAGGCCGACCACCGCCTGCTCTCCGGTCGACGCGGCC
>JAYMTA010005731.1:0-11099 GCA_036897625.1 Pelargonium cotyledonis | reverse complement strand
TATATATATGTATGTGTGTGTGTGTTTGTGTGTGTGTGTGGATATCCCACCAAATATCCTCTTATAATGGAGAATTAAATTAATTTGGATCCTCCACATTTTTTCTTGGTATCATAAGATTCATATCATAGATATGTTACCCACTATCAATTTTTATACACACCTACCAGTCACATAGCTTCATAGTAATTAAAAATAGAACAATTTATAGACAATAGTCAATATTTTCTAAGTGTAGAATCAAACTAATTAACTGTTTCTGTGGACTTGTTTATATACAATAGCCAATATTTTCTTAATCCAAACTTCTTTTGAACATTACAACATGCATTGACATTTGTTAATTTATAGTTGAGAATTCATTCACGAATATCAATTTAAAGTAACAAACAGAAGTCGATTTTAAATTTTGCTAGTACTAAATAATAAGATTATAACAATCAAAACTCGCGTCATAACCGGTTGTGTCTATCTTTCATCATCATTTTATTCACAAAAAATTATACCCAACTTTTTTCTTTTTTTCCCATAAAAAGTAAAATTAAGACTTTGTCCATTTCCTAAATAAAATTTCATTTTTATTTCTCTTATCCAATCCTTATCAATCACACCAAATCTATGGCCATTTATTACATAACTATTATCCTATAAATACACCTTCCTAACTTCACCAATATCTCTCTATTACCCAAAATCTAGTACCAAACGCACACACAAACCAAAGGAAAAACTCATGACACCGCCGTCCACCACCTCCTCCGCCGGAGACTCGCCGGAAGTGAATCTCTCCGCCTATAGGAGCTTCCCGACCCAATTCAAATCCGATTTAAAAGAGGTTTTCCTCCCCGACGACCCATTTAGCGAGTTCAAGAACTCGCCTCCTCGCGTTCGAGCCAAAAAAACTCTACAATACTTTGTTCCTATCTTCCAATGGCTTCCCAAATACAATTTCAGGATGTTCCGGTACGATCTTCTCGCCGGAATCACCATCACGAGCCTGGCAATACCTCAAGGGATTAGTTACGCCAACCTCGCCTCCGTGTCCCCCATTGTTGGCTTATGTAAGTCTTTCAACGGTCAAAATCTACTCGTAGCTTTTGAATCAAACTAATCACACGTTGACACGTAACATTTGTGCATATAGGTGTTTACGCTATTTTATGAAAACACCGAAATGCACAAACACAAATAAGTACGTAAAGATACGTGAATAATGAAAAAGTGCATACTAGCCGAGAAAGTTTCAAAACGTTCATATTTTGTTTGGACTTTTTTCATTGTTCAAGTTTCTTTGTGCACTCATTTGAACAATAACAATTACATTTTTGTGTAAGATGATGAAATGTTTGGCGCTTTTGTTGTCATGTGACCTTGAAATTTCATTTTTCACAACAGTATCAGCCTCTTGCATTGGATAGCTATTCTTTTTCTGTTATGTAACGAGCATGCGTTTTTGACAATGTTTGTTATGTTTGTAGACTCGAGTTTTGTACCGCCATTGATATATGCGATTTTTGGAAGCTCGAAGCATATCGCTATTGGTACGGTCGCGGCCGCATCGCTGCTCATAACTCAGACTATAGGTGATAAGGTCTCGCCGACGGACACCCCTACGTTGTATCTTCCCCTGGTTTACACAGCCACTTTATTCACCGGCATCTTTCAGACAACTCTTGGCTTCTTAAGGTAATACTATGACAAGGGTATTTTTGTCTTTTACTCACAAGCCTTAATTTTCACCTAACAATTTGGATTTCGTGGACAATCAAACATAAGTCCACATTTTTTACATGCGGAACATGCAACTCCTATTGAATTTAAGTTAAACTAAGTCTTTTATACTCACACATGACCTACCTAGAATCTGAATTGTTAACTCTATGTATAATGTATGTTAGTGGTCAATTAGCTTATTTCCCATTTTGCAAGAAGAGCAATAATTTGATGTTGCGGAATGACGATAATGTCCCTAATTTGGTTTTAAATATTTGTAGTCCATGTCGAGTTCTACACCCCGCAATTGAGAGCTCATTTCCCAAAGTAAGGTGTCCCAACGACCAGAGTTATGTGGGTAACAAATTTGCTTATAAAAAAGAATAGCCGATGCTCGATACACGGTTATCGTTATTCATCTGTTTACTTGTGTATACGTCTTATTTCAATAGTAACAGTTGTAGGTGACGCAATTGATATTTTAACGAGTGTGATATAACTTGATTTGTGTCATTATTTACAACAAATCTTTAAAATGTCATTATCATGACTAAATTGGAATAACTTGTCTCATTACCAAATTTTATTACAAAACAAATATATTTATTTGTTTTTATGTGATTTGTGCAGACTTGGGTTTTTGGTAGATTTTCTGTCACATTCTACCATAATTGGGTTTATGGGAGGGACAGCAATATTAATTTCGTTGCAGCAGCTGAAGGGCATATTTGGAATGACACATTTTACGACCCACACAGACGTAATTTCTGTAGTGCATTCAATTATCAGCTACAGGAATGAGGTGGGCACAATTGGTTTCTCTTGTCATTTTCTTTTAGATCTCACATTTATTTTTCAAGTTTTTTTAATTAAATGCAGTGAGACCCACAATTTTCCACTTGGAAGGATAAAAATGGAATTATATGTTATGTGTACTTATGAGCTAATTAGCAGCTCTAAAACTAAGTATTATGTTATACTAAGTAAAGAATTTAAGTTTCGGGTAGGATTTGTTTGAGGTACGAGTTGGAAAAAGCTAATTCGAACTCAACTTGAAAGATTTGTTGAGACGTGAGCTCGGACCGCATCTCCAAGAGTTCAGTTCAATATTTAACGCTCAATGCTAAGTGAGTGATTATGAAATATATATCTGACAAATCAAATTTTGAGGTCAAATTCAAGCTTGATTTTTTTTTATATATATTCAAATTGAAAAAAGCTAAATCGAACTTGACCCAAAATTGTTGTGGGTTATACATGTGCATGCAAAATGTGTCCTTTCACATAATCTTACCTGACCCGCAAATTTATTTGGTCTATTTTATGCAACCCAAGTACGTAAGAATGCTAGTTGAATTTTAAATGCGCGCAAGTAAGTTCGGATTTAAATTACGAGCTCTAGTAAAATAAGATTATGCTAATTAATTGTTGATAATTTGATGCAGTGGAGGTGGGAGAGTGCAGTGGTTGGTGTTTTCTTTCTTGCCTTCCTCATCTTCGCTAGGTTTGTGGTAAGTTGTAAAAAATCAACATCGTTTTCTTCGACAAATTAGCATGCAATTTTCACATATTAGTGTCAAAATAGTAATTTAGGCTCAGAATTGTGATTAATAAGTTGATATAAAGAAAATAATATACTCCGTAGTTAATATTTTTTTTTTACTAATTTTTGTTAATTTCAGAGCAAGAAGAAACCAAAATTATTTTGGGTTTCTGCGATGGCTCCATTGGTGACCGTAGTTGTTGGCTGTCTTTTTGCCTATTTTGCACACGTGGAGAAACATGGAATCCAAATTGTAAGTGCTTTGCTTTATAGTAATTATTTTCAATTTCATTAATTGATTGATTTGATAAATTTTCTTTTCCAAGTCAAAGCCATCGATATTTTCCTCTCAATTTTCCGGGAAAATTCCTAGTTGAGTCTCACTTAATTAACAGGAAGTATTTTTGTCAAATTATGGAAAATGAAATTTCATCAAATGATGTACATAAATTATAGAGGACAAATACATGAAAATATTTTTAAATATATAGAGTTATTAAATGCAATTGATATGGACATATTTACATTTAATTATTCAATATGAGTGTAACAAATTACAAGCCTCACAAAAAATATCTTCCATTATTTTTAGTACTTTATAAAATTATCTAATTATTTTTAATATTGTTTGTTTTTCTTAGGTGGGTCACTTAAGTAGAGGAATAAATCCTCCATCAATTCAAGATTTGAATTTTAGTTCTGAATATCTCCCTGTGGCGATAAAAACTGGAATCATTGCAGGAATTATAGCCATGTCGGTAAGGAAATTTACTATTCATGTAACTTATTTTTTTTGGTATCAGGTTTTCGGTTGTTACGTTTGCTTATAAAAAATAAATATTTTGGCCAAAATTTAATTATTTTCAATTTTGTTGATTTATTTGTTTGTGAATATCCAATTTTGCATTGCAGGAAGGCATAGCAATAGGAAGGAGCTTTGCACTAATGGAAAATGACCAAACTGATGGGAACAAGGAGATGATAGCTTTTGGTCTCATGAATATTGTTGGATCTTTCACTTCCTGCTACTTGACTACTGGTTGGTCCACTTAACACTTGCATGCTTCTTGCTTTACATTTTTCCGCGTTGTGATCGACTAGACGTTTTAAACATGTTCACGTTCATGTTTATAGTATGATACAGTTGATGAGACGTTTTCAACATGTTTAATATCAGACATTCAGACTAGTAATACTAGAACGAGTTCATGCAACTTCGCGGGTTCATGCTGCGTAAAAACAGTGTTATAGAGTATAGATTATATCAATTCAAATTTATCATGTAGAAGAAGTAGATCGGGTCAGACAACCCACACTCAGTCAATGCATTTCCTACGTAAAACCTTCTCTCCAGCCTACACCTCTTGTGTATTAAGTCCGTGTTATGTCTTTTTAATCCGAACTCATGAGCTTGTGTCTCATATAAACGACTCTAGTCACACCCCTTTTCAAACTAACTTAATTATCCAAAATCCTTGCGAAATAAGAAAAGAAAGTGAACACTCGTTTTCAGGCCGAAGCTGGTCAATGATAATTCATAAACATCAAGTAAACATTATTCACTAAGTTTTGAATGTATATAAATTTGACAGGGCCATTTTCAAAATCTGCTGTGAACTACAATGCTGGGTGCAAGACAGCGATGTCCAACGTTGTAATGTCGATTTGCATGATGCTGGTGTTGCTGTTGCTTGCGCCGCTTTTTAGCTACACTCCTCTCGTTGCTCTCTCTGCAATCATCATCACCGCCATGCTCGGACTCATCAAGTACGAGGAAGCTTACCATCTGTACAAGGTTGACAAGTTCCATTTCCTCATTTGCATGGCCGCGTTTTTCGGCGTCTCCTTCGTCAGCATGGACGTGGGTCTCATGATTTCGGTAAGGACACTAATTTTCTTTACAATTACATAAATCTTTGTGACCATATAGTCCTCGTATATTACCAAAATAAATTACTATATTAATGTTTTATATGGTTTGGATTGTAATTTCCAGGTCGGACTTTCTGTAGTGAGGGCACTTTTGTACGTGGCTAGACCAGCCACGTGTAAGCTTGGGAACATACCAAATTCGGGTTTGTATCGTGACGTGGAGCAATATCCTGGTGCCACGGATGTTCCTGGCATTCTTGTAATAAAACTGGGATCTCCAATTTACTTTGCCAATGGCACTTACGTAAGAGAAAGGTACGTAAAGTACAACACAATATGTCATTTTAGTTCGTCATAGCCAATAATTTTGTTACAAAATTTCGAGCACCCGAAATTCGATCATAATTTAGAGTATATGTGATTAAATTTTGAAATGAATAGGCAATCAAAAATGATTCCGCATATTTTATAAGTAAACTCTATAACATGCACGACTTTAGACTCATATTAGATATTAGTCAACGTGTACACGTAAAGTTTGAGACAAAACTTGAATTGTTAATGCTATAATTAACCAGATTAGTATATTTAATGTTTATTTTCTCGATTTTGTGTAGGATTATGAGGTGGGTCAGAGACGAGCAGGCCAAATTAGATGGAGACATTGAGCATGTTTTATTAGATTTGGAAGGTATGAATCGAGAAACAATATATTGCGTGGAAAATAAATTTATGTTTATACTAGACTATTCATTTTGTTGTGTCATATCACATTCATATTTTGTAGAATCTAAACGCAAGTAAAGTTGATAACTTAGATCTGAAATCTATGGATAAAATGAATCCGATTTTTTAGAGTTGGATTGCACAAAATAGACCAGCTTTAACCCACACCTTTTTGCTAATGAAACTCAAATTTGCTTTGCAGGAGTTACATCTATAGACTTTACAGGCATTGAGACCTTGCTTGAAGTAAGAAGAATGATGGAAGCAAAGGGAATTAAGGTAAAGCAAATTTTAATAATTTTCATCTTCACAAATTAAAAACACATAAATATATTTAGTGTTGATTGATTTATGTCATATCATGCAGCTTGGAGTAATAAACCCTAGGATAGAGGTTACGGAGAAGATGATATTTTCAAGATTTATAGAACTTATTGGTAAAGAAAATATGTTCTTTTCGATTGAGGACGCGATCCAGTCATGTCATTTTTCGCTCCACAAATCAAAACAAAAGGAAAATGGAAGTCTATTGATATCAGTATCGGCGACGCCAGTTCGTGACGACTAAAAGAATAGAATAACTAAAAGTGAGGTAGATTTGTGAAATGGATCAGATAAAGAGGAAGAAGAAATGTTTGTGTAATATAGTTGTTTTTTGGAGTGAAAATTGTGGTGATTATAGTGTTTTTGTTTCTTCATTTTGTTTTGTAATTAAAAGTTACATATATTGGAGTAATCAATGATATTGTTGTTAGTGAAGTTATTTGATGCAAATTGTGTAAGCTTAAGTTGTAGAAACCTAAGGTCCTCCATCTAAAAGAGGTACACATGGCGAGTTTTGGATTGGATTTCAAATTTCTCCGTGAAAAATGTGCAAGTTCACGGGAATTGATCCGTTTCAAAAATTAAATTATCTGCAAATCGAGTTTCAATTGTCCGCCTATTCGAGTGTAACTGGCCGCTCTACCCAATGCTATTCTAGTTTTAATAGGCTTATATAGTTCCCACGAGGTCCACGAGCCCAAAATAGGCCCATGAACCCGAATCCAAAATCTGTTCATTTACGGTTTTGGCGCGTACCCGACTCGAATATGCAATTTCCGCCGATCAAAATTCCATATCTAACTAGTCTTCAACAAGCACGCTCTTCTTCGTGTCAAGCAAGCCATCTTGCCGCGAAGACTACTTCGATCTATCGAGTCCTCGTCGCCGATCGTGACTCCGACCACCGCTCCAGCCTCTTCCGATCAAGTCTTCCTCCTTAGAGCGCCGAATACGGTATTTATTTCAAGTTCGATTCGGCTCAGATCTGCTTTGAATAATGCTTTTTGTCGGTTCGTGTTTACTGGAAATTTCGTTCTGTGTTTGCGTTTGGGAGCCGAGAAAATGCGGCATAATGAGAGAAATCGGTTTGCTATGGCCTTAGATATTGAAATTAAACACGATGTTTATGAATTGATTGAGTTGCGTATTCTAATTTCTGTATTTTTGAGCGTCTGAGTTCAGTTTTGTCATTTTAAACGGTAAAATTGACAAGTTGAGTTGATATGATTTAATTTATAGTAAAAAACTGAGTTTCGGCTACTGTTTTTGTTAATGGTGTTTTGTTGTTGTTGATTCATGTTTACCGGAAATTTCCTCCTGAGTGTGCGCTTGGAAGCCAAGAAAATTCTGTGGAGTAAGAGAATTTGGTTTGATATAGCCTTAGATATTGAAACAAGCACAACGTGTGTGACTTGATTGAGTTGCGATTTCTAATTTCTGGATTTTTGAGCATCTGAATCTTAATTATTTATGCTTATTGACATTCTGATTTGTCAGCTTGAAGGGTTAAATCGACACGTTTACTTGATATTGAGTTACTGTTTCATTAATGGTGTTTGGTTGCTGTTGTGATAAATTGCAGCCTCTCAAACTTAATATCTAGAAATTTCTTATGAGTAGCTTAATATTCGCATTTTATAGCTGATAAAATGCGATAGCATAAGAGAGATCAGTTTGCTATATGCTTAGATATTGGAACCAAGCATGATGTGATTAACTTGAATATCTTGATTAGTTGCATTATCAAATTTCTGGATTTTAGTTCTTCAGATGTCTTAATTATACTTAATTCACATTTAGGTTTGACAGCATGAAGTGCTAAATTGACAAGTTTACTTGATATGATTTAAATTTGTTTAAATAAATTGAGTCTCAATGAATGTTTTCGTCAATGTTCTTTTTGTTGTTGTAAATTTCAGCCTCACAGCTTTAACGTAGACTAAAAAAAAATTCGAGTGGCTTGAAGTTCACATATTCCTTTTATTTTTTGCTATTGTTTCAATTTCTGAATGCTATAATTTTGTTTCATTCTCATGTATTAACCATGATTGTCAACATGTTGTTTGATGCTTGGTACATGATGTGGGAATACTTAACTTATGGTGGGGTGTATTAGAGAGAATCAGAGAAGCTTCTGTGGAGGATGATCATTCCACAAAAGGGATTGAGGAATGAGATTGAGAATGATATTCAAGTTTCGATTGATATTCAAGTTTCGATTGATATCATTATATATTGAATATGCCTGGTTATAGTTTGAACTTTGGATACGTTGCTCTCCTGGTCCTACAATCTTAAGAAGTTTTGTTGAGGAATGGGATTGAGAATGATATTCAAGTTTCGATTATGAGTTTTATTGTGGAATGGGAATCTCATTCCCATTCCGAAGTTTTTAATCCAAACATTACCTTAATGTTTTGTCGTATTGTGGAGTCAAGAGATGATGATATAATGTCTTATCCTTCCTCCCTTTGGCTGACATGGTAGTGTTTGGGCCCCATCAAGAAAGCTTGATCACGATACACAGTAAATGAGTGCATATAGATTTTCTGTTTGTGATTCTGTATTTCAAATGTTCCTGTCTGCTGCATTTCCATCTGCAATAGTAATGGAAATTAAGATATTGTTAAATATGATGTTATGGGGGTTTTATATTGCATTTGCAAGTTACTTGATGTTCAGCTGTCTTCCTTTTTTACTGAGAATACGTAAACCGAATGAGAGATTATTAAGAATTACTAGTTGCGTAGAGAATTTTACGACTTCTGGGATTGCATCTATGTCAACTACGCGTATGCTAAGCGATTTTGTGGTTAAAATTTTGTACTGATTATTTTATTTTGCTGTTGTGGAAAAGAACCTGTGGTTATGTTAATTTTAGCTCTGATATTTTGAGTATTATCTTAGTAAATGTGTAATCGTTAGGCATCTTATAATCACTGCCTTCTTTTCTTAGACTTCAACTTTCCACTTGCTCTTGCCTTCCTCTCCATTGTTAGGCGCATTGTTTCATCTCTTTATGTACCTAAAAAAGTCCATTTTCATGTGAATGTTGACACTTTACTGATACAAAACATCAAAATCAACCGAAATGAAATGAAGTTCATATTTGATCTCACATTTACTAAGATATACGCTCCATCTTTTATCAGGTTATCGCCAAAAAAAGGACTCGGCCGCAACAAGGGGACCAGTTGTTTGTGGCGGCATGTGATTTTGTAGCATGTGAGTTCTAGTGTTCTACCTTATATGCCCAATATATATATTTTTTCAACTTCCTTTTATATCCACATTTATATCATAGTTGAGCTAAAAACATGGTTTTGTTTGTGTCAATTTAGACCCAAACAAGTAAGCATCCGAAATTCGACCAATAGCATATTTGTAGGTTCAGGTGGTCGGGTTTGGCAACCCGCACATTCATGTTAGGTCTTTCAACTCGGAGTAAAGAAAACCGATACGACCTGAAAGTAGAATTGTAAAACCTAGTTAGAGCTGTTAATTTGTGTGTTCGTGTCATGTGTTATATGGGTCAATACATGACACAATTATCAGCACGTAACACTAACACGACACTACACACATCCTGTAGCTCTAGTCCTGACCTTGATAATCTGATTAGTTTTCTTAATATCTTGTTTTGTTATCTGCTAATCATTGTTAGAGAATGTTTCAAGGAGCATAAATCAGCAAGGTCTTGGGCACTGAGCTGGCAAGCGTTTACTGGGAGCTGCACAGGTTAGTAGCTAAAACGAATCTATTTTTGTTTAAGAGTTGTTGTTTTGTGGGTTAAATGATTTCAGAGTTTTTGTTTTCACTTGCCGACACAGACAGGTTCACGGATTAGGTAAAGGAAAATTAATTGGTCTCTCTACTTTTACTTTCTTTTTGGTTTTAGCCACTCCTTCCTAAATTCAAATTATAAGGTGAAAACAAATGAAATGACCATAAGATTAGTGTCTTCTTTTTGTTAAATTTTATCTTCAAATAATTGTTTCATAAATTAATGGTAGATGATTTACAAATAATACTTTTAAATGAGTGTATACTTTTTTTTTATATAAAAAAAAAATTAAAAATGTGCTAGTTAGAGTTAGTATTTTCCCACTTATATTATCACCAAGAAACTTGACATTTAATTTAGAACAAACATAATATTTGTAACCTATGATGTAGGAACAACATCTATGAGCAATTGTTTTAATAGACTCTCTTCACTTAAGCTAGTTTTGGAAAATATGAAAGTGATGTCTACTACTTTAGAAACGATACGCAGAATTTTGTTTAGTAACGAAAGTGTCTATTCGGTACATTCAAAGTGAAGATTTAGAGACTACTACAATAAAGAAGTCAAATTAAAAGTGTAGATTGGACACAAGTTATAGATATGTGAGCAACTATCCAACATTAATTATATAGACGTGAGATATATCATCGTCGTCTTAGAATAAGTATTGTGTTTTTCATTTTTGGGAAAAATTAAAATGTTAATTATTGTTGTACATTTTCTCTTAGAGTATTATAATTCGACGTTAATCTTCATTTTATTTGGATCAAAAGTGTACTCGATGGATTCAAAAGGGTGGTATAGAGATTACCACATTATAGACACCGGCTCGAAAGACATATTCAACACTTAGAGTTATGCGTGCAATTGTCCCATTCGGATTGTATACGCACAAGATTTGAAAATACATTATTGTCATTGCATATAGAGGTCGTAATTTAGATTTTAAATCGGGTTCGAATTGATAACAACTAATTTGAATTCAAATCTATCGGAGATTGGTCTGGTTTAACTTAAACTTTAGAATACGAATCAGATCAAATTTCGAGTTGAGCGTCAAATTTGCAGATTTCTATAAATTTGTCTAATTGCGCACTTCTACTAGTGGACTTGTTGTCGATCAACACGAAAATG
>JAYMTA010005730.1:0-11101 GCA_036897625.1 Pelargonium cotyledonis | reverse complement strand
CTCTTGCCTTACTGCAAGAAGCAAAAGGAAGAAAGAGAAAAAAAAAAAAAAAACCAATAATGCCCCTAAAATTAATTGTGTTAAGTATTTGAATCATCAAAACATATCCAATATATTATATGAGAGCTCTTACTATAACCTTTTTCATTATCGTGTTCATGATAAATTAATTAAGAATAAGACAATCATTAGTTTTTCCAATTGATGGTCGACCACAATCAGCTGATGGTTGACTACAACTAGATGATGAACAACCATATAATGCAATGTTTGTATTTTTATAGTCGACCATCTTGTTATATATTGAGTGAGACTGGCTGAAATAAAAAATTTGAAAACTTGTTTTAATATATATTTTATTTGATATGATTAATACATGGGTGCAGTATTTGAATTTGGGTTCAATTTAATTTTGGGCTTAAATAATTTATACATGGGTTAATTATTTCAAATATATAGTTTGTTTTTAAATCTTGTCCTAATCAATGTTATTTTGATCTTTACATTATTTCTAAATACATTTAGCTCATTTTAACCAAACAATCATCCCATGAAAATACATTTACAAATCTCTATTACCATCAAATTTTACCTAATAATACATTAAATGTCTACTGATACTTACAGACCTGTTAACTCATTTTGCCTCCTTTTATTCGATAGACCTTTTGAAGTTGAAGTTACCAAACAAGTACTAATAATGATGAATTTTGTCTTTATTAAATGGTGAAAAAATCATTTAACCTTAACATGTGTCATCGCCTCGAATGGAGATTAGTATGTGTATGGTCAAAAGGTTTAAAAGTATTTATCGCGAAAGTACGAGTCTGCTCAGGAACTCCATACTTTAATCAAAAAAATCATTTAACATCTTTTCCTTATACTTGTGAAAAACTCTAGTTATGACATTTGATTTGAATCAGAGGTAATATTATTTATAAACATATAATTTTGATAATAATTTTTGAGATATGAGATATTCATGTGTGCTTTTTTACATGTGATATACTTGTGATTTTTATACAATCTCGACCATCCATTTAAATGGTAGATGAGATGAGGAGATTTTATCTCGACTGGTTGGTGGCTACCTAGAGTATGCATTTTTGTTTGGTGGCTTCTAAAATGTATAAGAGAGAAACTATATCTATAGTATCGGGTCTAGCTACAAAAATTGATGAAGAAAATAAAGTTATGGTATATTGCAACAAATTTCTTCGCATTTGAGAACTCATTTCCAAAATAGATAACAATTGAGTTCTTCTCATTTGGGTAGCCAATATACCAAAACATAGTACAAACATACCAAAATGTTTTATGTCGTACGTAAAATATCATTAAACAGTAAACCATACACAAAAAGTATATGAAAAAGTGATAGGGATAAAAATAATTCATGACTATCTTTCATTTGATTCCAAAGACAACTCCTTTTTTTACCTCATCCCATCTCAGCACTCTCCTATATTCATTGAAAGACATATGTGAATGTATTCTCTTCTCACACTTAACATCACATCATCAATAAATCTCTACTTAGACATCTCCAGTACGGTTCACATGTATGACTTTCCATAAGAGTTTGCGTAAAACTTACAATTTCATTCGAAAAAATCTTAATCAACTTTAATTAATTTGAAAATGTGTTTTAGATCATAATTAAGAAAAAAGTTGTTTGAAAATTAAAAATATTATAATGTGACCTCACTGCGCATTATAAACTATTTAAAGTATAATGAATATATCTCATTGTAAAATACTATTGTATCTAATATCAACGAATTCTATGTATAATGATTCGTTCACATACAAACGGCAAAATTCTACCAATTGATCAAATGTTTGAAGAAGAATAGTAGAATCTAGATCCCTTTTAACATCATTTGTAACAATGGAGATTTATTTGAAAATTCTCAAAATGATTCACATCATATCCAGCCTCAACACAAGACACTATCATAATGGATGCACAATCCAAATTGCAAAAGGAGAAAGAAAATAACATACCAAGCAACATATGAAACCTCAAACTTGAAAGCAATTTAACTCCACCAATATACTCATGCACAAACTACAAAGTGAAGTATCACAACTAAGTATCACAGCCATTTCTGGATACAGTTTCTACTTTCAATCTTCCTAATTATATGGTAATCACATTTTTATAATCCCATCCACGCAACATTTAGTTCATGCCTATCGTTTCTTCTCATGTACTCGGACAATTATCATGCAACAAGGTACTACTCTCTACTTCAAGTCTCTTTATGAGGTCTAAATTTAGCTTCAATAATATTGTAAATCATAACCGTGTACATACCTTGCTCGTCTAAATGTAGCTTCAAGATTGTCAATCATAACTGGGTCCTTTCCTTCCTCTTTAGGTCCGGTAAATTCCTTTTCAGACAAGTCAATGTTATTGTATCTAGTCCCATCCAACTGCCAAAGTGAATGGCCATCAATTGCATAAAATGTCCATATAACTTAAAAAAAATAAATCAGAAGATAATTAAGACAGGAAAATGATTGGCATCCAATGAAAGAGCTAATCAGGTAAGAACACAAGTGCAACTCCAGAAAGTTGAACATCAGAACCATCAGCAGAGCAGGTACATTTTGCAATCATCCTTAAAAATGTAAGAAACAAAAGTTCATATATAATCTTCTTGTCTATGTGAAACCGTACATCATAAAAAATCTCTAATTGTATCAGAATAGACTGATAACTTAACTATTTCTCTCTCATGAATTCACTTGTGATCCTGATATGATCTGGTTGCATACCCCTTTCCTAAATGTTGTAATCAATAAAAACTGTGCAGCGCAAAGTAAATTTTCACCACATAAGCTGAATCTAATTTTGTATAAACTTGGGTCATTTTGAAAGTGTAAAATATCTAAAAGGGAGTCCAAAATGTTAGAGAGAAACCAGCTTCTGAACAAATATGCATAGCTTATGAATTTTTTTCAAACTAATTCCATTTGCTTGGACTCAACACCAATCCTTAGCAAAGGCAGCGTACATGTCGCACACATGGCTTTGTAATTGTCATTACAAGCAAGCAAGTACAAAAGAAATAAACTATTGATAAGGACAATGCAGTGTTGTATTTATTCATCTATATTCGCCTAATATAACTCTATGAATCAACTAAAGCCTATCTACTGGCCCAAATTTCTTTTTTATGCCCATTTATATTAGAAATAAAGAAGAGAACTGAGTTATGAAAATGAAAACACTTACTGTTACAGCTTCCCATCCACCACCAAATGCGAATTCCACAGGCTCGCAATACCAGCAATCAAATAGCATCAAGGGGGTCTCAACTTTAGCTTTAGCGTTTTCCTGAGTAAGAGGCATGCCTTGGCCTGGTATCATTTTTATTCTTCCCACATTCTCACAAGACTTGCACTATAGATGGAAGGAACCAAAGGTTCAATAGAATGATAGATATAAGGAGATCATCTTTAAAGTATCAAAAAAGAAAAAGGCAATAAAGAAGTGCAACCAATAAATTGAGCCGTGACAGAGGCAAATAGTTCTTCAGGCACAATTATACAAACAAAAATTACTGGTCGATCCACTACAAGAAATAAAAAGTATAGACAGTAACAACTAGAGAAAGCTTCATCTCTTGAGCTTTCTACATATAAACCTATCATCTACAAGAAATGTATTGATAAAATTTTAGAACGAACAACATGAAAGATACAGGTCCTCAAATGACACAAAAACAAATGAAAGAATGTATGTTGAGATTACAACATCGTGCATTGCTCATTCCATTGATTCCAAACCCCATGAAATGAAGAAAAATAAAAACATGAATTAAAACTCAATCTTGGTAGCAGCAGCTAAAACTTAAATAATAGTTCCAAGCTATGAAATTTACACACACTGAAATGGGCTAGTTTGTGGATGCAAATCGAACTAAAATCAATCTCATGGGAACATCTTTATGATTCTAGATTCGATTTTAAGAGTAAACATCAAGCCTAATAGTAGTGCATATTTCATGTTAAGCCCTGTTCAATCAAATCTTACATACGTTCCACATTCTTAAACTATAGTTATGTTCTTAATCTATATATGATTATTGAAAAACTTATAATAACCAGAAAGGGGAAAAAGAGATCACGGAGAATTTATCAATGACTGCAATGATATCCAAGACATCTTTATATTGTACCTACTAAATGCCTCATTGACATGAAAAACTATTGCTATAGCAATTTTTTGCAGTATAGTTCCCATAAACTGTAAAGTGTCAACTCAACTAAAAGCTAACACTGATTTTTAAAAGCCCAATATTAATTTTATACTCTTAACACTTAATTTTCATTATATACAGGTCACAATCTACAATCATATAACTGTGCTAAGCTAAAGGAAACCAAATCAATTTAGTTTACACACAAATCAGTCAACCCTTGTGTGTGTACAGCTGAATATGGAACAAAATAATTATCATCAACTTCAATAAAAGAGAAATGGAGAATTTCAATCATATGGACTACAAAAAACAACAATATATGCAATCATTCAATCACAGTACACATAAAGAGACCACAAACTCAGGACTCAGGAGTCAGCCAAATTAGGTTTGCAGTCCTAATAGATCTCAAAACTAAGTTGAACCTTATTTCAAAAGTTTATTAAATCGCCCACAAGAGAGAGAGAGAGACCTTTTGGGCCAGATTAGTAATTTCCCTGCCGACATAAGAGCCAGTCTCCCTGAAGGTCTTCCGAGATTGTGTTCCATAAAAGACAGTATTCTTCAAGCTCAAATAGGATTCTTTCGCGCTCGTTTCTCCACAAGCCGTGCATTTCACCTGCAGCATAAACAAAAAAGTAATAATCAAAGTTGATTTCAGTATACTTTAGAAGATTCAACCAGCTTGAACTGAATCAAGTCACATTTGAGAGAAGATTAAAATAGAACCGAAAATTGAAGAAACAAACTCAGAAATCTAAGAGAGAAAATGGAACAGAAAATGCACAAACATATATACAGTGATGGTGTGAAGAATTAGAGTACGAATTCAGCTAAGAATTTAACAGAGGTTACAATTACATATATACGATCATAGAAATTGAGATTTGAAGAAGAAATGGAGAGACCTTGAAGAGGTAGGTGAAGTTGGGATTGTCGCAGCCACCAGCAGGCTGGAGATATTTGAGATTCTCGAGATCAGCCTTGATCGTCAGTATGAAATTCACCATTTTCGCTTTCAGTGTTCAATTCAAGCTTCAACTGTCCGTACAATGAAATTTGAAATGGAATAGTATGTGACACAAAATGGTGCGCTTCGGTTCTTTTATATGCAACCGGAACACAAATGGTGTGTTCAATTCATGCTTTAGGCGGTTATTTAAACTTGTTTTTCGCATGAGTTAACTTTAAAAAAATTTAACAAACCCCAGTTTGTTTTTTGAATTTTTGCATATCGATTTGACATAAATTTAGTTTGTAACTATTGGCTACTCTAAAATATGTCAGATAAGTAGTTACAAACTAAACCTCAGGATAAATATGTGTAAAATGTGTAAAATTCAGGGTAGTTATATGTAATTTCTCTAGTACAAATGGTGTGTTCAATTCATGCCTTACGTGGTTATTTAAACTTGTTTTTCGCATGAGTCAACTTTCGAAAATTTAACAAACCCTAGTTTGTTTTCTTAATTTTTGCATATCGATTCGACATAATTTGGTTGGTTAATTTAGAAAATTACACATAACTATCCTAAATTTTACACATTTTGCACATAACTTGAAATTTAGTTTGTAACTATTGGCTGCTCTAAAATATGTCAGATAAATAGTTACAAACTAAACTTCAGGATAAGTATGTGTAAAATATGTAAAATGTGTAAAGTTCATGATAGGTATGTGTAATTTCTCTAGTTAATTTATCCATTAAACGGTCTGACACATAAATATTCTGAAACTATTTTTCACACCATTTTGCTCTTTGCATTTTTCAAGATATCAAATCACCGTTTAAAATAGAATTTTAAGACAAATCATGTAAGTTTTCTTGAAAAACATTATAAAAACAATATAAAACTTAACGGAGAATTTGATACTTTGAAAGTGTGGGAAGGTAGATGTGAAAATTAGTTTAAGATACCTTAATGAAAATAGCTTCTATTTTAGCCTTTTCAAGAGGTTTGTTTGAAGCTATTGAATGATTATTTTTATTCAATCATTTTGTGGACATGACGTATGGCCGCCCATTTTACTTAACCTTTCCCTGCCACATTAAAAAACATAATAGTTGAAAGCCATAATAGAAGTCAAGATTTGAACCAAACTCCTGATCTCATTTCACCTATACCCTAAGGGCTAAGACCTTGTTAAGTAACTCTACATGCAACTTCATGTCAGCTACTATTTATTTTCGAAGCTTGGTCAACTTGACAGATAATGTATTAATTTGAATCTTATATTGGTGGGAATTGGTGAACTGAGCAGCTAATTGTTGAAACACAAAAATTGAACAGGGTAAAGAGGGTTTCATTATGCAAAGCAACTACTATCACATTACTTACACATTTCAATGTGTAATTTAACCATAATCAATCTAGTAAACTGCTTCTCTAGTCATAAATTTACACTGAAGCAAACCACAATCATAACTTCACATCCATTACAGATATATACATAAATGAACAGAGCATCCATGGCATATAACAGAGCAGATGATTCTTTCATTACTGGTTCAAGCACTGAAACCTCCATGAATAGAGCTCCAAGGTCCAGAAGGGATATTCATGCAAGCTTGTGCAGCTGCCTCGCCCATCTGCTCCTCTCGCACTCCAACATTGCACATATTTGCGAACGATCTCATGTGCTTCATTCCATACTGGGATATGGATCCGCAATGAGTCTCAAATGTCCTCACCTGAATAAACTATCAAGTTAACCACCCGGAAAGCTTTCTTGTCCAACTTCAGAATAGTGTTTTTAACAAAGAAAAGAGTAGGGATTGAGAATATTACCATAGTTTTAAGGCACTTCCAATCATCAACAAGTGGCTGCCCAGCTGGTCGGATAGTGCTGAGCACCTCCGGTCCTTTTTCAATTCCAAATAAGAGCTTTCCAATAAGTTTCATGCTATTGTCTATATGCATTCTATGAGACATTGCTTCAACAAAATCCTTCTGAGCTTTAACTTTCCTAGGTGAGCCTTCAGGGGCCTTTTGGAACTGTATAATATAGAAATATAAACCAAATCAGATCAAAAGCATTAGCCTTCAAGTAACTCACTCTACCAAGAGATCCTCGTATTTATTTGATATCTTACTGATGATTTTTGACTAGAAATGTTTAAACTTTTAAGGATAGGCAAAAGATTGACTCAATATGACATTGAAAGAAATTACAGACCTTATCCCAGAAGTGAAGGAGATCGGCGTCTCGTTGGTTTACAGCTTTTGAAGGCCGCATCATGGAGTTCTCGTCAACAAAAGTAAAGTTATCATTTGCAGGATTTGTGCCTATATACATGAAAAGGTTTTCCTTGCTGAGCTTTATATCACCATATTGCATGACGTGGGAACCATAATAGGAAAGGTCATTTGCAGTTCTCTTCTTAACCTACATAGGACAGTATAATGAAGTTGTGATGTTGATAATGGATAGTAACGCAATAGTTTCACAAAATATATATTTCCCGGTATTCAACTATAGCTCTTACCAGTTCATACTGCTGGTGCAAAGTTTCTGTCTGCAGATTATGTATGTCACTGTTCAAAAGGTGAAAGAAACATCAGACAAAACTTAAAGTACTTGAACAGTTTAGACTTATAGATAATAAAAAATTGCACACTTTAGATTTTACAATAAATATATACGTCAAGAAAACAAACTTAGAACCTAATCTATGGTTGGAGACAGAAAATTATCCCGTGAAATAGTGCACAGATCAGTTAAACAGAGAAATCTATAGTAGGTATCAGCTTTAATTGGATGTAATCCACAAAACATATCTTGAGGAGTTCATAGTTGCAAAAATCAACTAAACTTGGTTCAATCCATCAAAGTGGAACCAAGCAATTAGGAGGTTGCCAAGCTATTGCACAGCTAGCTATAGTGTGATTTTTCTAAATATAACAAGACATAGATAATCTGAAATTGTGCTAACCTGTCCTCCATCCAAGCAACACTGTACAAATCACCCAAACATGTTTCATACTCTGGGGGAGGGCTAGGATACTCTCCTGGGCAATAGGTTCCCCAACTGCTCTCTTCTGCATTTGATGCTGTGGTTGCATATATATTCAAACCTTCAGGAAGAAGACCCTCAAATATACTTCCAGACTCACAAGCTTCAAGATAAAATACCTGCAATTTTAAATATAAAGTTCCAGAATGTTAAAATCGTCCAAGTAACACTTGAATTGATGTAATAAATTAACAAGAGTTCAGCAAATAATTTACCATGCTTTTATAGGTCCCAGAAGCATGCTTCTTTTTCAAGACATCTATCAGATCATCCGCATAAAGGTAAGGACTAGTTGGCATCCCTATCACAAAAACATAACATAGAAAGTAAGGATTAATAATTCATATGCTCCCATTAGATACTCATTTTTCATTTTATTTTGTCAAGTGAATTGACAGAAACTATCAACTATTCAACTTATGAATGCAGAGAGCTTTGACATGGTTGTGTTAGCATCCCCAGAACAGAATATAAAAGCAGAGTCAGTAGATACTAACCAAGCACCCCAGGACCCCCATGGTCGGTATAATATATGAAGATGTGATCATTTGGACCACTATCAACTACCTTCCTACTGCCTCCAGTCAGAGCAGATGTGTTACCAAGGATGACGTTAAGAAAGTTGTTAACGGTAACATCATTTCCAGTATAATCCTGCCACGAGAAAATTATCCATAAGATGAAACAGAAATGAAAAGGTAAAGTATAAGTATGTTACTATCCAAGGAAAGAATATGAACCTTTGGGACTCCGCCGTAGACATCTTCACCGTGTGGGCTGTTTATGATGACGCCTGGCCTAGGGTTCTCATCATTGAAAGCAATGTCATCATACATGAAAATTATAATGTTTTCATCCTTCAGCCCACCTTTCTTCAAGATTTGATAGGCATGACAAACATCGGCCTAGAAGAAAAGGTTGTAGCCATCAGCATCAAGAAAAAATGCAGGAAAGAGGTATTAAAGTGCCTTGGTGTAAATATGTTAAACAAGGCCTAGACATGTGTATGAATTTGAAGTATGTGGATATAGATTTAAGGAATTTTTGTTCAAATTTTTACACCGTCTTTGCAACAATTCTTGGTAATAAGTAATAACCCATGACATACTTAAGAACCAATTTTTCTATTTATCTTTCAAATACTGATGTTCATAGTGATTCCACAATAGAGTATTTTCATGGGATCATTTCATATCCCTTTGTGGTCGTCTTTTGAAAACAAAGTTCACTCCCTATCCAAGCAATTTGTTCACATGTTCATCAAAATCATATCATAAGCTTGAAAGTTGAAATATACTTGCTTCC
Organism: Pelargonium cotyledonis; assembly: GCA_036897625.1. Classification (NCBI taxonomy): domain Eukaryota; kingdom Viridiplantae; phylum Streptophyta; class Magnoliopsida; order Geraniales; family Geraniaceae; genus Pelargonium; species Pelargonium cotyledonis. Next base: position 1,567 of record JAYMTA010005730.1, on the reverse strand, counting down.
TCAACTGTTAGAATCATCACTTAATTAAGGTAACAATCAAACTTAAGGTGAGATCCCACAATTCAAATGGAGAAGAGCATAAAACTACAAGTCTAGAAAATGTCATTTTGCAATTATGTTCATGTAAGCATGACACACTTGAATAGCCAGATCAAGCAGAAATTCAGGAACTAACTCCTATCTAAAACAAAGCCTAAGTTCCCATAATCCAAACCTCTGAAGAGAAAACTAAAAATTTCAAGGAAAAAAAGAAGAAGGTAAAATTACAGTAAACATAGGTCAAAATCCGTTTGAAGAGATTGCAAAGAAAATATAGCTAAAATTCAAGCATACCCCAAATATTAGCTATATAATTCAACAGAAGCAGACCAAATATCCATAGTAAAGAAAAAACATACAAGCTATTTCAGAGCTACACAGATTGAAGAACAGAATCAAGAGTGAACAGTGACCTGATGCCTGTAATTCCAATAGCCATTAGAGCCAGCTATGAGAACCGCCCACCTGTTTCCAACAGAGTCGTCGCCGTCGACGCCGCCGCCGAAGAATCTGGAAGCTTCGGACGGCAACCGGATCGCATTTCCGGTGACGTGACGAGCTGCGGCGGCAAAAGCGGCGACGGCGGGAGGGGGCATAGGCGGGGGGGGGGCGGGGAAAAGGGGGAGGGGGCGAGAGTGGCAAAAATGAGGAGAGAGGCGGGTACGCGAGACATGCTCATCTCGCGGTGGTTTTGAATGGTTGGTGATATCATATTATATAGACGGTGGACTTCATAACATGATGACATCATCCTATTGGCTAGTGGGACCCGCTGAAAATGGATTGTCGTGGAGCCATTTGATTGGAACAAACTAGATGGACCCCACACTTTCAGTGCCGTAGTTATTTTAGTCATGGATCATAATTTAGATCATGAACATAGACATGATTAAGGGTGTGAACAAAATTTGATATCTGAAAATACTATTTGGAAAATTATCAAATATATTTGTCTGTATATACATACACATATTTAGAAAGAAATTTAGCATTTTATGGGATGTTCGATTTCGAATTATAAAAATTGAATAATCATTGTAATGGTATGTTATTCAAGTGAAAATTATTATGCCCTCAATCTTAAAAGTGTGTCATCAATGTAGATATAATCAGTTTGGGAAATGCTATTTCCACACCATAAATAGCTGCTTCCACAACTTTATCCATATATTTTACGGAATAGACACAATTGCCCTTCACTCCTTTATTGGTTTTATTATTTTATTAAATAAGAGTCTTTCAACTAATAAACTTTTCTAACCACTAAAAGTTGCGCAATTTGTTATTCCAGTTGTGTGAGTGGTAAGAGGTTTCAGCATCAATTTTCACTCAACACTTTCTTGGTGGTGGTGGTATAAGAGACCACTTTGGTGCGGTAAGGTCCCAAAAGCCCTAGGCTAGGGTTAAGAGGCAAAGTCTCTTTCCTGTTCTTAGGCCGTTGCAAGAAAGGATTTCGACACCTTTCTGTATAAAAAAAAAAAACTACTCCCTCAATCCCAAAATGAGTGTCCTCCTTTCTATTTTGAGA
>JAYMTA010005729.1:0-11103 GCA_036897625.1 Pelargonium cotyledonis | reverse complement strand
CGGCGCCTGCCATAAAAGCTCACGGTGAAGTGATGTCCATTCCTTCAAGATTAAGGCATGTGCAATTGCTGCCCATATCTTCAAGATTAAGGCTCCAAACCGTGAGCTGGACATGAAGATCCTTAGTAGGAGTTCAAGCATGACAAAGCATGGTGGAGGTGTCAAACACATGAAGCTTTGCTTAGCTTTGATTGCTTGCTCATCCTTTGGATATCACAAAGCCTTGAAGAATCATATAAATAGATGTAGTCCACCTCATCTGTAATTAGCTAGCTTGTATTGGTTTTCTCTTAAGATATAAAAGAGTTTTTTCCAAATAGAAAGTGTGCATTTCCTTTCTTCTAAAATTGCCATCTCCGTGCCATACTCGCTGCATTTGCTACATTTGCTGCCATTACACTTAGTAATCAGCACTAAAAGACTTAACTTAGACCTCGAAAAACCGTTTAAGTGCCGGACGCATCCGAGAAATCAAGAGCATTTCATTCGGGGCGTTTCAATAGGCTCAAAAGGTTTTAGCAAACAATGGTTATGTAATAATCTGATGTCTGTTTACTCTACTTGATATATATATTATGTTTAATTATCAAAAAAAAAAAAAATCTTTTGCTCAAAGAACAAAATATGAAATATCGTTAGAGACGTCAATTTACGTTTTGAGTGGAATATTTTAGGCTTTGGTTCGAAAGTCCTAATTCATTCTCGAGCTAAGGGTTGAGGTATTCAAATTACTGGTTTGGTCGGGGTTTTACAAGTAGGATGTGATGATTCTTGTGGTTAGGCCTGACTGTAACCAAAAATTGGCCTCACCCATTTTATGCCATTGGAACTCACAAAAATAAGGGATGTGTTTTAGGTGCAAAAACTAACATGTAAATACACATAAATTTTAATATGTGTATTTGCATGTGCATCACTTTCATACATGGTATAAATGCAATAGACACTCCAAATTTATGAGAAACTCATTTCTCAGGTCCCCAAACAAATATTTGAGTTCCATCAGTATCCAGATTTCATACTATTTGGTCACGTAGACCCCTCTATTAGGTTTAGTTAACGGAACCGTTAACTAGCTGATGTGGTGCTAATGTGGCGCTGACGTGACATTTAATTTAATATCATTTAATTATTAATTTTATATGTGTCGATGACGTGACATTTAGAATTAATTTTAAAATATAAATGACACATGTCGCGTGTTTATTAGTCCAAAATTAATTAAATGAAACAAAATTAAAATTAGACCAATAAAAATGTGACACGTGTCATTTATAATTTAAAATTAATTTAATGTATCAATGACGTGACATTTAGAATTAATTTAAAATTAATTTTAAATTGTAAATGACACGTGTCGTATTCTTATTGGTCTAATTTTAATTTTGCATTCTTTAATTAATTTTGGACCATTAAGCACTCGACACGTGTCATTTACATTTTAAAATTAATTCTGAATATCACGTAATCGACTCATATGAAATTAATAATTAATTAATATTAAACTAAATGCCACGTCAGCGCCACGTCAGCAAGTTAACAGTTCCGTTAACTAAACCTAATGGAGGGGCCTACGTGACCAAATAGTATAAAGTCTGGATACTGATAGAGCTCAAATATTTATCTGGAGATCTCGAAAATGAGTTTGTCATAGATTGCGGATCTCTATATCCTTTATACCTTCATACATTTATAAGTGGATTTGCAAATATTTATCAGTGTTCAAAACAATTTGCAGCTGAGACAATACTTTCAAACAATATAATCTATGTATATAAAAAGGAGAACTCTTAGTGGACACATGTCTTCCTCTAGGATTTTAGAACATTTTTTTCCTTTTTTTTTCTTCCAATATTTATCTACTAATAATTAAATATAATTGTTCTTCTTCAAGATAAAATAAAATAGAATAAAATAATTTATTTTTAGTTCCAACCTTAACAATTTTTTTCCAGATTATGTCATACAGTTTTAAATAGGTTTCTCTTTTCACGTAGTGCAGTTATTCTTTCTACAATTTTCTTTTTTCTAATAACTGCAGTTATAATTGCCAAATGAGTAACTAATTACAACCGAAATGGTTAATCTCTTTCCATTGAAGAACATCTTCATCATTCTGGTTCACTTTTCAAGCTTTAAGTAGTGTTGAATTGGTAGCTAACAGGCACTCTAAGATTGGTAGCTAATCTCTTTCCATTGAAGAACATCTCCATTACTATTTGTTATGATTTTGAAATAACAAAATTCATGTTTTGTGCAAGCGCACGGGGTCCAATCTAGTGAATTTTTATACATTAATCCGTGCAAAAACTAACATGTAACTAGACAAAATCGTGGGTGAGGTGACGCCTGCTGCGAGACCGGGAGAGTGAGAGAGGGAAATTATGATTTTTCTTTGACACGAGAAAATAATTATTTTTATTGTTATTTTTTTATTAAAAATAGCAAACTTCTCTTTCTCTAACATTTCTCTATCACTTGAAGAAAAGCATAAAATATAAATCCACCGACCCGGTATAATTATAATCTGTCACACCAGTTTTTTTATAGCAAACATGGTTATCAATCCTAAAAAAATGATGGGTAGCACCCATTTGAGAAAACAGTCCTATATGAAATTGGATTTTCGTTACCTTGAGTGTTTTTTTTTTGTCGAGAGAGAGAAAAATCCAACCTTGAGTTCGATAGAGAAAATTACCATTACTATTTGTTATGATTTTGAAATAACAAAATTCATGTTCTGTGCAAGCGCGCGGGACCCAATATAGTGAATTTTTATACATTAATCCGTGCAAAAACTAACATGTAACTAGACAAAATTATTCTCCCCGTGTAGTTATTAATATCATTAACATGCACGTAATTTCATAATATACGACATAATAATTATTTTATTAAACTCTAGTCATTTCTCTCACCTTGAATGTCGTTTTTATTTCATTTCTGCTCAATTCAACAAACAAGAGCTCAATGTATGAATCAAAATTTAAAAGTGGAAAACACCGGTATGTATATCATTGAAAGGAACGTGTTATAAGGTTTTATAAGTTATGCACGATTTTTCTTCCCAGGTCATACAAATAGTATCTATTGTCATCCAATATTAAATTTAAGATTAAAAAAATATATATTAAATTTAAGACCATACACTTATATCTTGTTTACATAAACACATGTATATCATATACGCCTACAAGTTCAGCTTAGGCCTTTCCAATCGGAACTCAGAAAACCCGACCCGACCCGACCCTAAGCGTTATCTATATGTCAAATTGTTTTAATTTATTAATAAATATATTTACAGCTCTCAAATAAATAAATAAATATTTTTTTTGCTTCAAAAATAAAAAATTTGTATTTATTTACATAGATAATGATTTTTTTTTAAATATACATTATTTTGTTTAATTATTTTATTCACAATCTGTTTTCCACATTGGACTCTTCAACTGATAAGCTAGAAGCTTTCATTGACAGAGACAAAGAGTAAGGACTTGGGATCGGACCTTCCCTGAGCTCCAGCAACCTAGGGTTTCTGAAATTCTCCGCTCCAATTCTCTGACAAAACTATAAATTGACAAGAATCGCTCAAAACCCACTTGAGAAAGATGGGTAATTTGCTTGCGAAGAAGCCGAAAATCACCGAAGTTGACAAAGCCATCCTCTCTCTCAAGACTCAAAGACGCAAGCTTGCCAAGTACCAAAATGAGGTCCTTGATCGTTTCTAGTTCTTCAATTTTCGTTTTCCATAACTGTTTGTGGTAAATTTGTCTCATTTTTGTTTGTGCGAGCTGGTTTTGGGTCAGTTCTGCTAGTTTTGATTGACTTTTGCAAGTTAGGAATTTTAGTGGAATCTTTGATCATTGAAGATTTTGAGATCAAGTGGCTTGGTATGCCTTTAGTTGAAAGTTTTTTTTATCAATGATTGATTGAAGTGTGTTGGTGGAATGACTGTAAACCTGTAGTTGGATTGAGAGTTGTTAATTTAGATCAATTTGAAATGACAATGGGTTTTAGTTAGAAGGATCAATGCTCAAAACTCATTAAGTTTTTTTGTTGATCAATAATTTATAGAGTTGAGTGTTTTGTTGGTGAAATGTTGCTTAATGGATTTTAGTTGAAGGATCAATGCTCAAAGCTCAATCTTCCAGAAGTTTTGTTGTTGATCAATGATTGATAGAGGTGTGGTTGTTGGTGAAATCTGTAGTTGGATTGGAGAGTTGCTAATTTTGATCAATTTGAAATGATTGTAGTGTTTAATCATTCATAATGTGTGGCTTAACGAGTTTTTAGAAGTTTGAATGCTCTAAAACTCAATTTTCCAAAGTATTTTTTGTTGATCAATAACTTATAGGGGAGTGATGCTGGTGAAATCTTTAGATGGATTGAAAACTTGTTAAGTTATATCAATTTGAAGTGATTATTGGGTGTAATTATTCATAATATGCTGCTTAATGCATTTTAATTCGAAGTATGAATGCTCTAAAGCTCAATCTTCAGATTTTTTTTTTCACGTGTTTAAATGTTGATAACTTTTGTTTGGACGTGCTTTTGATGCACATTTGATTATTCACCTGAACTAGTGTAATTGCTCTTTGCTGTTTTGTGATTCTGCAAATGATTTTATTCTTGTGCTGTTCACAATTTTGCCTGCTTAAATTTTTTTGTCATAGCGATGCTTTAAATTCATATTACATAGGAGCTTCTCTTGGTGTGTTTTCGTACACGAGCCTTGCCTCATATCTACTTCTTTCAGCTCTATGCTATCATTGAATCGGAAAAGGAAGCTGCGAGAGTGTTGATCCGTGAGAAGAAAAAAGACAGAGCCTTGTTGGCGTTGAAGAAGAAGAAGACACAAGAAGAACTATTGAAGCAAGTTGATACCTGGCTCCTTAATGTTGAACAACAAGTAAGTTAGATTGAAGTTTGAACCAATGACACTTTTTTGTTTTAACTATTCAAACACTTCTCTCGATAGTCCACAGTTTTTAGGAGACTTGTAACGACCCATTTCACCACTGAGTGCCGTTACAAACAAGTACAGTAAATGTGGAAGAGAAAAAAGAATCTCAATGAAAGAGTTAATGGCTGAGACTCAGTCGAGCAAGTGAGATGATGGACTGAGTCTTAGCCATTAACTCTTGGGTTGAGACTCTTTGCGATCAATTAGGAATTGCTCTTCATTTTTGCTGGTATCATCCAGTGTTGCTTTTGAGATTCACTTGATTGTGTTTTATTGGATTTATTTTTTACCAGTTCCAATATACATTTTGTTTCAGTTAGCAGATATCGAACTAACAAGTAAGCAGAAAGCTGTTTTTGAGAGCTTAAAGTCTGGTAATAGTGCAATTAAAGCAATGCAAAGTGAGATCGACCTGATGGATGTTCAAAAACTGATGGATGATACTGCTGAAGCAAAAGCTTATCAAGATGTAAGCTTAATCCTGACTTTTCTTAAATCTTATTTGACCTTCTGGGTGTATCCGATAAATTTGTCCATGCAAATTTTCAGGACTTTTTGTTCCAGTTTTTACTCTTTATTTTCGCTTTTTTGTTACAAACATTGATAAATAATGTTTACATATGCTATGATTTTTTTAGGAAATTAATGCAGCTCTGGGAGAGCAATTATCAGCTGAAGATGAAGAGGAGATTTTGGCAGAATTCGAGAACTTGGAAACTCAGGTATGTACATTTTTATTCGAATCGATCATTCTCTTCTTTGTCAATAACCCAAAATGCTAAACCATAATGGTCCTGAGTTTCAGGCTTTGATAACTTACGTGAGTCTACAGTACTTATGCAAACATACTGTCACATCTTCTGTTCTCAAGCAATATATTTTTTTCTCATTTATAGAATTCTAGAAATGACTGTTTGGAGTTTGCAATTCTTTGTACAAATAATACATTGTTGTCACAGATGGGATATTGGCATATTATCATTTTTTTCCCTTTCAAATTTTGGTAGCGTCTGGATTAAGAATTTTGGAATGGGAATGAGAACGACATTCCCATTACAAAGCCATTTGCACGACCAAAATCATAATTCTAACATGAAGAATGAAATTTTCATTCCCGTTCTTGGACTAAATTTATAATCCAAACAATACATTTATATGTTTCATTTTTCTCTTTCCATTTAGTTATGATCATTTTGCTCAAGATTTTGGCAACTTGGTGATTCTGTTCCATTCAAATGATAATGCGTCTATCTGTTGCTTGAACTCATTTTGGCATAATTTAGGTCACGCTTCAAGATCTTCCAGAAGTTCCCGCGTCTACATCAGCTCCCGAAGAACAAGAAGACACGTTGGACCTTCCTGATGTTCCTACCAAAACACCAGTTGCTGATGCTCCCAAAGCCGAGATCTCCACGAGAAAAGGTCTCTCCCTCCCTCCCTCTTATCTCTCTCTCTCTCTCTCAAACGCACAAATAACTAAATAAGCATCTGTTGGAAATTTAATTGCTTTGTTGCTATGCAGTTATGGAGGAACCATTGCCGGCATAAGTGGAAAAGGGATAGCGGGTAGCAATCTCTGGAAGCTGTTTGCCATCCTTGGGCACAAAATTCTTTTCCTTCACTCCAAGCGTTTTTTTTCTTTTCCAATGTGTAAATGCTGGTTTGGCGAACACAAGAATTCCTGCATAGGATTTGTACAGATCTGTATCATCATCATGTCTTCATTATTTTTATTATTATTGCTACCGTAAACTTTCAATACCAGCTATTGGATTATAATCTTTGTTCAGAAATGCGAATTAGGCAAGGAAATGCGAATGAGATTCTCAATTTTCATGTTTGGATTATGACTTTTTGTCATGAAAATTATTCTAAAGTTTCAAATGACCCTATGCACTTGTCACTTAATGTACATAATTTTTCATTTAAAGAAAAAAAATCATAAAATCATATGGAATTTTTTTCATTTAAATTTAATTTCAAAAGCAAAAATATAAAATATATCTTACATATTTATTGCCACATCACTCACAAAATTTAGGACAAAATACAAAATTTTAAATAAAAAGTGAAAAAAATCCCCGAACAAGTTAAAAAAAGAAGAAAAAAAAAACTTATCTTGAGCAAATAAATGATTTAATATTAATTTTCGTAGGTACGGTACAATTTAGGGTTAAAACTTAAAAACTCAGATCTGTCTCTGCCTCCTCCACTCTCGACTCTGCTCTCTGCTTCTCTGTCTCTGCCTCTCGCCGGAGATCTAGGTTTGCTGTCTGTTCTACCCATTCCATGAATTTTTATGCATTGCTATTACTATTTTGTAGTCCAGGTTTCTTACGAGCCCTTCATGACCACGAACAGGTTCTGTGTATTTTTTTTGTTTTGTTTTTTGATTGCCCCATGTGTTTTTTTTAGTTGTATGATGTGAAAGTTGTGTAATTTATTTTGGTTTCAATTTACATTTGTTTCAAGTTCACGAGCATCGGTTGGTGCAATACTCATGAACTTGTTTTATAGTTCAGATTTCGTATGACATTCATGCCCTACTTTTCTTTTCTTTGTGTATATTTCTTTTAATTGCTACATGTTGTTGATTCTATTTATGAAGTGAAAGTTGTGTAATTTATTTTGGTTTCAAGTTCATGACCATTGGTTGCTGCAATGCTCATGAAAACAAATGGATTGGAGGGAGACGAGGAATTATATCCTGGGTCATGGATTTTGTTTGGGTTATTCATGGTATTTGGAACTTGTATAATCTATGAAAATAGATTATTTTTATATCATTTTTATTATTTGTGGGGAGATTAGTGACCTTGCGAAGAAAGGCTTGAGAATTCACCGAGGATATGCTAAAAAAGTTACGGATATAGCTGAGTGAAGATGGAAAGAAGTGGCAAGGAAACAACAAACCGATTCTGGGTTTTAGATAGGATTGTGTACATTGTTTGGGAAATGAGTTGTTTGTTGTTTCTTTAACATCAGATTAAATAGTTTGGAGTGGAGGGGGAGAGAAATGATAGTGTAGTTGATTCCCAACATTGTTTGGGAAATGACATGGCTGTTGTTGGCTCAAGATAGGATTGAATAGGTTGGAGTGGAGGAGTAGAAAAATGATTCATGTGGTCAATTACCAACATTGTTTAGGTTATGAATTGGTTGTTGCACCCGTATCTAGGGGTGAGCAAAAAAATTGATACTCGAATATCTAAACCCGGATTAACACTTCGGATAATGAATAATATATGCTCTCAGCTTCGTCAATCCATTGATTCCTTAATCCCAGCAGTATCATGATTTCACCGACCAGCATAACTTCTTTGGTACTCTCAACTTCTAATTCTAAACCTTCCTTAATGTTTATTAAGGTTTCATTATTCAATATCTGTCCTGTCTGATTTTCAGAATGATTGATGTTGTTTTGTTTGCTGAATCAGTTTTATTTTTAGGAGTTAATTTTACAAGGTTTGATTTTTTGTGTGCGCCTTATTTGAAAGTTTTATTTTTAGATGTTGTTCTGTACCGATGCTGGTATCCATGCTTAATAGCTTAAGACACTTGAAAGTTTTATTTTATGTCAATTTAGATTACAGTCTATATTTTTTATTTTCATGCCAATTCTATTTAGAAATATTAACATTGTGCGTCACTACATAGGTTTGTTGCAATGGACTCCACAACACAAAATCCGCAATCCCGGCCATTTTCAATTAAGCTTTGGCCACCTAGTCAGAATACGAGGCAAATGCTTGTGGAACGGATGACAAACAATCTTAGTTCTAAATCCTTGTTCACCCAGAAGTACGGCAGTTTGAGTAAGGAAGAAGCCGAGGAGAATGCAAAGCTAATTGAAGACGAGGCATTTGCCGTTGCAAACCTTAACTATGAAACCGAGCCAGATGGCGATGGTGGTGCAGCAGTGCAGCTCTATGCCAAGGAATGTAGTAAGCGTATCTTGGAGGTTCTTAAAAGAGGCCCTCAAAGCAAGGAGGACATAGAGGTGGCTATATCTGAAAATGGTCGTGAACCTGCTGAAACATTTTTTGATATATCCAAAGGGAATCGAGTCTTTATTGAGGCCGAGGAAGCCGAGGAGCTTCTAAAGCCATTGAAGGAACCGGGGAATTCGTATACTAAGATTTGCTTTAGTAACAGAAGCTTTGGCCTTGAAGCAGCTCATGTTGCTGAGCCTGTCTTGGCTTCTCTCAAGGATCAGTTGAAGGAAGTTGATCTCTCCGATTTTATTGCCGGGAGATCAGAGGCCGATGCTCTTGAAGTCATGACTATTTTTGCCGCTGCTCTGGAAGGTTGTGTATTGAGGTCTCTAAACCTCTCAAACAACGCATTGGGTGAGAAGGGGGTTAGGGCTTTTGGGGCGCTACTAAAATCACAGCATTGCTTGGAAGAGCTCTATTTGATGAATGATGGCATCTCCGAGGAAGCTGCTCGGGCTGTTTGTGAATTGATTCCATCCACAGAGAAGCTTAGAGTTTTGCATTTTCATAACAATATGACCGGAGATGAAGGAGCGATCGCCATCTCTGAGGTTGTAAAGCGTTCTCCATTATTGGAGGATTTTCGATGCTCTTCCACCAGAATAGGTTCCGAGGGAGGAGTTGCTTTAGCCGAAGCACTTGGAACTTGCCCCCATTTGAAGAAGCTTGACCTGCGCGACAACATGTTTGGTGTGGAAGTGGGAGTTGCTCTGAGCAAATCTCTTTCCAAGCACCAACACATCTCTGAGCTTTACCTCAGCTACCTCAACTTGGAAAACGACGGTGCAGTTGCTATAATCAACACACTCAAGGACTCCGCTTCGCCACTCCAAGTTCTAGAGATGGCCGGAAATGACATAACAGCCGAAGTTGCTCCTGAGATCGCTGCTTGCATCACAGCAAAACAGCTTCTCTCCAAGTTGAACTTCTCCGAGAATGAACTCAAAGACGAAGGCGCCTTGAAGATTGGCAAGGCAATAGAAGGTCTTGACCGGTTAGAGGAGCTCGATATGAGCACCAACTTAATAAGGCGAGCTGGGGCTCGCCTCTTGGCTAAGGTCGTGGTCGAGAAACCTAAATTCAAGTTGCTGAACATTGATGGCAACTTCATCTCCGAGGAAGGCATAGATGAAGTGAAGTATATATTCAAGAAATGTCCCAACAAGCTGGGGTCCTTAGATGAGAATGACCCCGAAGGTGAATCTGACGACGACAATGAATCTGGGGCTGAAGATGATGATGATAACAGCGAATTGGAATCGAAATTGAAGGATCTTGAAGTTACTCAAGATGATGAATAGAGCATGTCATGTGAGGTAAGTAATTGTAGGGGGCAGTTTTTAGCATTTTCGATGGACTATTGTTATTTTTTTAAAATCTTTTAGAGGAGATGTTGTGTTGGTAGGTTAGTATATTGATAGCCTATTTTGGTATTGTTCACTTGCTTTGTAGTTTTAGTCTGCAGCTAATGTAGTGTAGTGTGAGAGCAGATGTTGTAATGGATTTCTTCAATCTGCTTTAATTATTTTCTCAAGTTCTTGCAGTGAGAGCTTTGAATATCCCCTGATGCATGCATTTTGGGCTGGCAATTTGGTTAAGTACAGTCGAATGCGACACAAATTTTAGTAGGTTTGAGTTGAGCTTAATTGATTTCGTGTTATTATCGTGTCAAGTAACTAAAACTGCTTAATGATTAGACATAATTTTTTACTTTTCCAATAGATCCTACGCTGCAACTTCCGCCAGATCCCGCCATGGAAACTGCATCAGCAACTATAAAACATTTCTGGTCTTTCTGAGATTCATAAAGTCTTGAAACTATCAGATTATCTGTCAGGTTTCTAATTTCATTCCGTTGCTCATACGAAGATTTAAGCTCTATGTATATTGCTTCCAAGACATCTCTTGGCCGGATTGAATTGCTGAGATACACACACCCATACAAATTAAGTTGTTGAAATGACTCCTGATTTGATCATTTTGATAAACTTTCTTTGCAAGAGTGGTCTTCCAAGTAATTAAAGTGAGTAGGCAAACACCAAGTAAGAGTCAACAACATCCTCGGCATCAAGGCTTTGTTCTCTGATCTGTGAAACCAGTTGGCGATCAACACTGGTTTGAGCTTGAACATGAGCTTGATCATCT
>JAYMTA010005728.1:0-11104 GCA_036897625.1 Pelargonium cotyledonis | reverse complement strand
CGTACGGCCATGGTGTCTCGTACGGACACACATCCTCTTTTGGATAGGTTTGAAGCATGGGACGCTTGTCTTTGGGGCTCAAGGAGGATTAGGAAGTTGGAGGATTAGGAAGTTGGAGGATGACTCACGAAAGGCTTGAGGATGAAAGAGCATGGATGAGCAAGGCTTGGGAGGAGGATGTGTCTCATACAGACATGGTGTCTCGTACGAACACACACCCTCCTTTGCATAGGTTTGAGGAGAGCTATGGAGTAAACAATAAGGGATGTGAGACGTGCAGTAGACAAGGAAGGAGGCGAGCCACAGAGCGGACGAGGAGGGAGGCGAGTCATAAATGGACAAGGAGGGAGGGGAGATGCGGAGCAAACGGGGAGAAAGGCGCATGAGGAGCAATCTTGGAGAAGGAGACTTGAGTTACGTACAGATATGAACAATACCATGTGTCTAGGATGAATAATGCACGTGTCTCAGATGAATAGTACATGTGCCTCGCATGAACAGTGCCGAGTAGCATGAACAGTGCCGAGTGAGATTGGATGTCGCCGACGACTTTGGAGGTGAGTCTTGTGTTAGTTTGGTGCCTTAGACATGTCACTTCTTATTAGGTTTCATAGTTGTGAGTTTGGTGACGTGGCGCTCGGCCACCACGTGTCATGTCTTCACTTACTTTTAAACTTATGATTTCTTGGGTAGAATCAGATACGTTTCATGGTGACTGTCGACCACTTTACCTTGAAAAGACCTCGAATCGATGCCAAGTGTGACAACAAAAATCATCGTTCAATTTGCTCAAGAGTAGTAATAACAAACTTTGGAGCATGGAAAAGCGAGTTTTAAAATGAAGTTAAGGATAACAAAGTCGATCGTATCAAAGTAACGCGACCCCTGAAAGAGATGTAGCATGCTTTTCATATTGCCAATTATTTTTGGTATTTGTCAATAATCAACATCCATGCGCTAACCCGACGAGGATTACAACCTGATGCACCTGAATTATCTATAACTCGAAACGCACAGGAAAATGTGTGGATGTGAAGGTCTGGCAGAGAATTTGTATATTCTGGCAAAGCACATGCAGCAATTCTGAAATAATCTTCCGGGAGTCTAGATCGTAAAATGAAGAAGCTCTACTGGAGGTGTGATCTGCAAAACAGACACCAGGGAACCATGGCATCAGGATTGTTTCTGATTCACCACCTCCGATGTGAGAGTGAGTGATCGGATTAGAAGATAAGATAGAATCAGACGAGAAAATGAAAAGAGGTTTAGGAAGTATAGTTTTATTTAGGAAAATTTTGGGATCCCTTCTCTTACCTAGAGAGGGGTATTTATAAGCTTACTAAATGACTTGGGGTGCACGTTCCAACTATTGTTAGCCAGAGGTGAGCTTCGCCAAATTGGATATAGTTGTCATGGCGGTTAGTGATTTGGTCCCCAACTGACTTATAGTTGGGAGAGAAAAGGACATTTGAATGTCTTTCCCGCCCAAATATGTGCGTCTTTAGTCCGCGCATCCATGGGGAACTGACTTTCGTGCTTCTCACATGATCTCTTTAATGAGCGAGTGGGGACGAGCCTCGAGGAGTAGGACCTCATTTGTTAGGCGTCTTCTTGGGGAGTAACACCCCATTCTGGCATCAGTTCCTAGGGAATAAGACCTTATACGAGACCTGACCGATTGATTTCCCGGGGAGTGAGACCCCATATGGGACCTGATCACCAACTGTGCTTTTTAGAGTGATTGCTTTCTGAGTCTGTCTTCCTTCTTGACTCTCTATCAGCTGGTCTATCCTCCGGTGAGAGCTTTGATGGGACTCGACTATGTTATATCGGGATGCCATGTGTCAGTCTTTGATTGACTTCAAGTATCTGTGAAATTTTATATAGAATCAGTTGTCCCCCTACTCCGAGCAATAGTGATTTATTAGCATTGCTTGGAGTAGACTGAGCTTTTCTTGATGGAGATGCTTCTGAGGAACTGACTTTCCTTTGCTGAAAGAGTATGTGTAGGTAATCGGAGGACTAGCCATGGCGCTAGAGGATGTCCTCAAAAATCTCTTATCGGTGAGCTTCCTTTAGCGTGTTGAGGATATGTTGTCTTCACGTGCCTTTCATGTGAGCGTCCTTTCGGATTCATCCCATGCGGCGTGTTTCATTGGTTTATTGGACGGGTGGCGATCATCGTATTCTCTGATTTTTCATGATAATTTGCGACCGTTGATTTCCTTCTAGTTTCTTCGAAATCCGTATCTGATGATGCCATCAAAAGCACGCACTGGCTATTGTGATTGGAGAAAAAGAAATTGCAGAGTCTGAGCAGAGTAGTGGAGGACATAGCTGTAATGATCCCACTACCCTACTCTCTAGCTACTGCAGCTTTCCTCCCTATAAAATCTTCGCCTTTGTCTCCTTCTTCTTCTTTCACCATTGTTGCCTCTACATTTTTCTGAAAGAATCCTTCTACTTTTTGAGCATCCTTCTTTCTTCATCGATCATTGCTGTTGTTGCTTTTTCTCATCACCGAGGTCTTGCTTCCTTGCTTGGTAAGTACTTCTCATTCGTCCTTTTCTTTCTCTTTTCTCTTGGGTCTTCTCCTCTTCTTCTTCTTTTTCTTTCTTCTTTCTTTCCCTTTCCTTTTGCTCTGATGTCTAGCGGCGTTGCCACTGCGAGCTTGTCGGAGTTGAAGGTTTTCTCGTCAAAAAGGTCGCACTTTTTGGCGGGAAGAGGGTTTTTTTAACAAGAATCAACCCTTTTTGGGTTAGGGCTTTGCTCCATTGCCAGTTGAGAACTCCAACGACGTGATCGCTGCTATTGGGCCTTGCTTTTTGCTTTAACCAAATTGGGAATGATTTTGCTTCTCGTGCAATTAGGATTCTGAAACCCAAAAGCTTTAGGCTTGATCTTCGTGTTTTCTAATTTTTAAGTTTTACTTACCTCCTTTGTTCCTCTAGGTCTTTGATTTTGCAGGCTTCTATTGGAATTGATCTTTCCCTGCACCACTTTGCTTCACTCTTCATTATGAGTACCATGGCAGAGATATTCTCTCTTCAGGCTATTTTGTTCGAGAGCACTTTATTTTGTCGTTGTAGAATAGATCTAGGATTTTAGGGAGTCAAGTTTTTGATCCGTTGGGGCAATATCCCCGTCCATAAAGTCTTGTTTTGGTCTATGTTTTTATCTGTGTGCTGAATGATGTCTATCTTTGGCATCTTGATTTTTGTAAATGTTGTTGATTTATGTTCTGTGATAGATGTACACCTTTTGTTAATGGAACTACATATTTTCCTTTCGATGTATGTCTATTCTTCCAATTCCTTTTGATGCATGTATGTTTTTCCAACTGCGATGTGTTGTATTTCTTGCTTTTGATGGTTTGCTGAAGCTCTGATAATTTGTTTCTTTGATATTGATTATCTTTGATTTTGATGAAGTTTTGTCCCCAGGTCCTTGTTTCACAAGAAAGTAAATCAAAAATTTCCTTGAGTCTCAGGGGCTTTTGGGAAGTCTTATTTGCTTTTCTTTGAATTTGAATTAGTCTTATTTGCTTGACTTTACTTTGGGAATGAGTCTTTTGAGTCTTTGTCCCCAAGTTTGGTTTCTGGAGTAATTGGGAGTATGGACCATGCCTTCCCTTTTGATACTTATTTATTGGGCATCTTGTAATTGCTTTGCTCGTAGGAGTTTGTATGCTTTATCCTTATGAATATGTCCTTGGTTTTGTAGGCTGCTTTATTTGAGATGGAGAATAACTCTAACTCTCCCAAGACTCCAACTTCCGAGTCTTGCTCTTCAAGGCGTCATGCTTCTGTTATTACTGCTAGAATCTCTGTGGCTCCTCGGGCTTCTTCTGCTCCTCGTCCTCCTCTTGCTCCTGTCACTCTTTACTCTAGGCTTTCAGAAGCTGAGTTAGAGAGCCAGCTGAAAGCTCTTCGCTCAGTCCGCGGAACGACTGCTGTTGGAGAAAAGGGCAAGGAAGTTACTGCAAAGGCTCCTCGATCCATTGATGTCGCTAGAGTCTTACCTTGGGAAGGTCCTCCCGCTGATTCCAAGGTCCTGTAAAGTGTGCATCCTGTTGACGTGTCGGTTCAGGAAGAACGAATTCCTCCTCTGATCACCAAAGAGGAAATCTTTTGTATAGAGGATGGGCATTATATCCATCCAGAGATTAAGCTTGATGCTACTGCAGTGTCTTTCCCAATTATCAGGAACGAGCTCCACTTAACTGGCTCAGGGACAGTCACCCAGGATATGGTGGATGCCCTCTTTACCTATTTGGGGGTTAATACAGAGGACTTCCAGGGACGTACCCATGTACACACGAAGACATTCATCGATCGTCCATATGTTAAGGAGGTGGTTGTCCATTGGCACCTCTTTGAGAATGGTATCACTCTTCCTATTTACCCCTTTATCGAGGTAGTTAGCTATATGGAGACAGATCTGCAGAACTTGGCTCTAGAGGATTTGAAGAAGATGGTTGGTTTTGCTACTCTCTGCCATCTTTTGGGAAGGGAGCCAACCCTAGGAGCTTTTCTTCTCTTTTGGAAAGTGTATAGAAGGGTTTCTGGTCATGTTGGTTTGAACGCAGTGCAAGGTCAGACTTGGTTGTTCGAGGACCCTCTCATTACAACCTACACGTCCTCTAGGACGATGGTCTTCTTGACTTTACGCTTGGTTTGGAATGTCCCCAGGGTTCAGACGCCGCTGGACGCCACCCATTAGGCAAGGAGTTAAGTTTGAAATCTCACAAGCTGCTTAACATGCAGACCGAGGAAAACTTCAAGACCAAAGACATTCTGCTGGAAAGACTCCCCATTGGGCAGACAAACAGTGTTGATTTTCTGTTCTGAGATGACGTCCAGTATTACTCGGGGGCTCACCGAAAGCCCCGAGCAAACATTAAGCCTGTCATTTTCTTGATTACGAATCGTCAAAATATTTTTGGAAGATTCATGATCATTTCCTCCATCTGGTCTTTTACGATCAGTGTCAGTACTGCAGAGATTCGGTGGTGCACAACCGTTGTCCTGCGGCGGAGAACTACGTGCCTGGTATGTGTTATCTTTGACATCTCTGTATCCTTCATTTGCTAGATGCATTATTTCTGGTTTATTCTTAGCATTGGTTGCCTTTTCATTGTTAGTAAAGAAGATGTTATTGGTTCTTGGACGGTGCAGGGCCGTCTGGAATACAATGGCAACTTTGCGGCAGCTAGAGCTAAGTTGTTGGACGACCTGACGATTGTTCATTACATCCCTTTCGTGAGTGTGCCACCTCCTCCGAAGCCGACTATATTTAAGCCGCATCAGAAGTCTCCTCAGGTTGGTGAAGAAGTTGTTTCTGGAGAAGCTTCTTCCTCACCTTTAAGTAGGAAAAAGAATGGTCCTTACGAAATCGAGAAAGTTGGAAGGAGCTTCGGGTTCTCGGGAGGAAACCCCAGATGTCATTATCCTGTCTGATAGGCCACCGAACCCAGAGAGGCATGTTGTTAAGAAAAATAAGAAGAAGAAGTCGCCCTCTGTCCCTACTACCTCTCACTCTGCTAGGTCTTCGCTTTTAAGAGAAGAAGGCAAGGTTGTTTCCTCGCGGAGGAGAGTGATAGATTCATGGGAAGATGATATGGTGACTCCTCCAGCTCCCATAGCTAGGGATCAAGATGATGTGCCCATTGCTACTTTGCCAGTGTCGTCTGGTTTTAGTAAGAAGGCTTTTGACGATGATCAAGTCCCCATCTCTTCCCTGAGGGACCATGTACCTATCTTCACCCTGATGAGTAAGTTCTTGCTCTCTCCAGCTCTTTGGGGGAACCAGTTCAAGTTGTGGCTGACATTGATACCATAATGTCCACCCCTGCTTGTGCGGCTAGAGGTTTTTTGCAGGATGGGAAGGAAGAGAAGAGAGGGTAAGTGCTGGATTGGCAAGGCATTTAGAGGCCTTGTGAGCAATGCTTCCTGACACTCAGGAGGATGTGGTTGTTGTTGGTGAAGATGTTGAGATGACTGCTGCTGGGGTAGGGCCAGGTTCGATTGAAAAGAATTCTATGCTGGTGGATGAAAGGCCGAGGGGGGCCGATAATGTGGAGGTGGTGCTTGCTACTGGTGATCAAAGTGGAAGAATGAGGTCTTCCATCGCAGCTCAGGTGACAAGCAAAGTAGCTATGGAAGTTCCTAGTATTCAAGTCTTGATGTAGGGGGGGTAGTCAAAACCTTTGAAAACTATACGTGCAGGAGCCGTGCTCATGGATCCACTTCTGCTAGAATGACTGCTCCTCTAGCTTCTAAAAGGGACTATAAGGAAGACGTCCGTACTTTTAGGATGGCTTATGGCTCGGGGGCCTTGGCACAGTGTGCGGACGCTCTCTCCTTTGTGGACAAGTCTCCTAGAGGTAAGCATGTTTCCATTGTTCTTTTGTTTTGCTTGATGCTTTTTTTTATTCCATGTAACCAATTTTGATTGATTTTGCTCTCGACAAGCCACCCAAGCCTCCGCTTCAGTGGGATAGATTGTTTTCACCTTGTTTGATGGGGTGATGGCTGCGCAGAGGGTGCGTCATAGGGAGTCTTGGGACCATGCTGCCAAGATCTAGGAGCTGTCTGGTATGCTCGAAGAAGAGAAGAAGAAGTCCCAGAAAGTGGTGGCTAAAGCCCAGGCTGAGCTTGAAAACCTTAGGCAGCAGCACCTTGCCCTTCAATTGGAATGCCACAAAATTACTGGGTCACTGGATGGCGGGATTGTGGGTCAAACCTTCGGCAGCAACATGCCCTTCAATTGATGTTTTGTGCACGTAATGTGGGTCAAACATTGCCAATTTTTTTTATTAAAACCTATTACAAATGTTTGCCCTTACAACCACAAATTCCACGCCCATCGTCAGTAGTAGAACTTCTTGAGATTTTCCGCATGCCAAGGGTTGGGGAGTGGTATTCCCTCCTGGATTTCCAGTCGATAAGTCCCAGGATGCACCACCTTCACAACTCGGTAGGGACCTCCCCAGTTGGGAGCAAGCTTGCCACCTTTGGGTCGTATTCTCGTAGCCTCAAATTTCCTGAGGACCCAATCCTCAACCTGGAATTTTTGGGGACGTACTCGGACATCATGAATACGCTTGACAACCTATTTTTTGGCGGCCAACACCACCGCTGCCATCATTCTTATTTATTCTGCGAAGTCGAGATCGGCGAGTCGGGATCTTATGTTTCCATCTTCGTCATAACCCCCCGTTAGTATAGTAGGCATGGTATGTTTGACTGGAAGGACGGCCTATGTGAGGTTTTAAGTGAGCTGCTAGTAATTTCGTTATAATTTTGTATAGACCTGAGACCAAACTGATTAGTCGATATTCATTTAACTCCTAAGGCGAATCCGTTTTAAGAATTAACGTTAGGAAAGTCGAGTTCAAACTGTTACCATACTTTCTTGGAGAACCAAATCTCTAAGCGTTTGATTATGGCATTAGCTTTAATTGAGCCTTTATGTAGCTTCTTGTCTACCAGGTCATCAAGTACATCATCAATCCAACATCGTGGACCTTTGAATGAATTTGTACATGCATGCCTGTGGGGCACGTCATTTTATTTTAAAGAAGAAATTTTTAAAAGAAAATCCGCATCAATATTATCCTCGCATGGGACTTGTTGAACGTGGAAATAGTTGATCTTCTCCACCAACAAAGTAACGAGGTCCCAATATTTTCGCTGCAAGGTGGGGTCCCATTCCCCATACCCACCCTCCCCCCGGATTTGGTTCACAACAAGTTGTGAATCACATCGTATTTTGACAGTTTTGATGCCAAGGGAGCATACCATCTCTAGTCCTACCTAGAGACATTCATGAAACCAGCCACACCTCGACTCTTGTTTGATAAGCCATAAAGGCATAGGATCCAGAGGTCCTTAGGTAAGGCTTCAGGTGTTTGTAACTCGATTTCTCCCTTATGCCTTCTCTTCTTTGTGGGTGTGGAAGACTCAATTATTTTCTTGGGAACCTTAGTGAGATGCGTGTCATCGTCAATGGGTTTAGTGAAGTCACACTCCGCGATGAAGTCTGCAAGTGCTTGTACTTTGATGGTCGTTCGAGTTGAAACCGAAGGTCATATGAGAACAGCTTCAGTGCCCACTTTGCAACACGTCCACTAAAGTCTCAGTCCATGACCTTTTTAAGAGGTATATCTATGATGAAATTGATTTTGTTGGCTTCGAAGTTAGGTTGCAGCTTCACGCTGGCTTGGAAGAGGGCGAATGCCAATTTCTCTATCCTTGTATAATTTATCTACGAAGGGTCAAGGACATGGGAGATGTAATAGATTGGTCTTTAGACCTTTCCTTCTTCTTTCACCAACTCGGTCGAGACAGCACGGTCGAAGGCAGAGAGGTAGCTCATCTCTTGTTTCTGGAATGGTTAACTTTGGGAGTTGAGCTAAGCATTGCTTGAGCTCTCAAAATTACTTGCTACACTCCAGAGTCCATTCAAACTTACCACTTATTTTCTTTACAACCTTGAAGAAGGGGAGTGTCTTCTCTGCAACGCGAGAAATGAAGTGACTCAATGTGACGATGTTGAAGTGCCTTAGTGTGACAGCGGTTTCTTGAAGGCCAGCTAGGTGAGACCCAACCTAAGGTGTTTTAACAATCACGTCATCAATATTGTGGATAAGGATCCCGCGGATGGTCACCTCATACGGCTCATGTGCCTCGAGTCCATAGCTCTTTGCATTCGAGTCTCTGATCCATGACCGTGTTGATTATTGACTTTGACTCACCACACCACACGTCACATGATCACTGGTCTCCTAATAGCCAATTTTTCGTTCCAAATGAGATGATGTTTGGAATAGAACACAATCATTCCCATTGTCATTCTCATTCACATTCTCTCACACGTGTGTAAGTTGATTCCCACCTATGTTGGATGGAATATGATTCCCATTTCCATTCCTTCACTTTTTACTTTATGACTTAAGGTTTACAAATTCATAATTTTGTGTTTAAATGTCTGATTGAGATACTTTTTTTTTTTTGGTTTCACATAACTTTTCGCAATGAACATCATTATGATTTTTTTTCTTCAAATAATGCATATTTATATCATAAAATTCTAGAACAATAGAGAATAAAATAAAATAAAAAAGATAAAGTTTTGCTCAAATATTTGATTGAATTGAGTTTTCCGTAAATTATCAAGAAGAATACAAAAATTATCATAACTAAATAATGCACACACATGAGTAATTCTAGTTATTTTTATTAGAACTGGCAATTCGGATCATAACATGCGACACGACACGAGCACGACACGAAATAAATATGTTTGTGTTCAAAAAATTACTAATCGTATCGTGTTCGTGTTTGGTCACCCAACACGAATAATAATCAAGTCGTGTTCGTGTTGAGCCTACAAAACACGTGCACACGATTAAATAATCGTGCCAGGGCATGACACGACACGATTGCCACACACGGCATGACGCGATTAAATAGTAATTTTACCTAAACTATAACCTTAGGTCATATCATAATATCATGCTACCATTTGCAACCCAACTCTTTTTTCATTATTCCTATTTGAGTTTGGTTTTGTCGTGTTGTGTCGTACTAACATGTCAATTTACCCCGGCCCGACCCATTCACTTAAACGTGTTACTCATGTCGTGTCAATCGTGTCGTGTCAACACGACTCAATTAGTTATCATATTAAATAAACATGTCATGTTCGTGTTTTGTGTTCACAGTCGTGTCATATTCGTGTTGGACTATGCAACGCGATTTCTAATCGTGTCAGGTCGTGCAACCCACAAATAATCTTCAGCACGACACAACATGAAACACACACACGAATTGTCAACCCTAAATTAATCACGACTATCGATTTTTTTTTATATATTTTATAAATGACAAGTAACAATATTTTTTTTGCACAATTATTTATATACATTGTATAAGTGTAAATAATTTAATTGATTTCATTTTTAACATTTTTTGCTAACCAAATAATAATGAAACTCATTCTTATTCCCACACTTTAACTGACCCAAACAATCTTACATGAAAATGAGAATTATAATGAAAATGGTAGAAATGAGTATCATTCTTGTTCTTATCAAAATTATAATTCAAACCCCTCATAAATAATAAACCTGAAAAGTCTTCTTGTATCCATATAGTATATGTTAATTGATAAAGTAAGTGAAGCTATTGTTTATGTTCCACGTGAAACACAAGCCAAATCGATGAAAATGATGCAGCAGAATAATAAATAAACACAACCAAATTATTTGATCATGCCTTTCACATGCCATTTACATTGAACAGAAGCTTCTTCCTAGCAACCGCGCGAAACTAATACAGTGTCCTTGTTGACTACCGCGTAAATTTTTCTTGTTAAGTCTTTATTTATAATCTGGTGTGTTAGGAGGCATTGAGGTGGGCGATATGTCGAGGATGGCGGAAGGTGGTATTTGAGTCGGATGCCAGGTCGGTAATGGTCACATCGCAATTGAAAAGATGGAGTTAGGCGGGGTTGGTTTATAATTAGATGATTGTATGGATTTAACATCCCAGTTTAAAGAGGTTGTGTTCTCTTATGTTGGCCGGTATGTGAATAAGGCAGCTCACAAGCTTGTTAGCCTGCCTCGTTTTGTGTCAGATGGTCGTTTGTTTGACCCGGGGCATGTCCCGGAATTTCTTTCCAGTATTGTATCTTTTGATTCCGTTTAATATATGTTGGTGCATTTAAAAAAAATTATATGGTTACATTTGATCACATTGATATAAAAGTAGATTGAATTTCAAAATTTATTATATTATCTTACCCAACATTTAAAGAAAACGGTGGATTGGATTTTAAAATTTATTATGTGGTTTTTATGTATCATATGTTGGATAAAAACCCATATAACGGATTTCAAAATACAATTTACCGTTGTCGTCAAATATTGGATAAAATAACATAAAATAATTCAATGGCCCCTCTTTGCATTACAAAGGTTTAGATATATAAAATATTTATGTTAGTTTGGAATGAAGTGCTGGAGTAGCTGCTGCTTCGGCGGAGGCTGCGGGGTGCGGCGCTAGGGGGGGGGGGGGGGGGGGGGGGAGCCTTGGGGGGC
>JAYMTA010005727.1:0-11105 GCA_036897625.1 Pelargonium cotyledonis | reverse complement strand
CGTCCTTCACTTTACCTTTCATTTAGATTCCTTGATGCCTTGTTTACTTATTTTTTTCGAACACTTGAAGTTTCTAACTCCGAAAATTTCAAGCATTTGAAGATGTCGATGCCAAAAACTTCACGCTTTAAAAGTTTTCGACGTTATTTGAAGATTCCGACAAAGATAACTTTTCATGATATCCAATCTTGAAATAACACACAATTTTAACCAACAAAATAAGCAGTATACAAGTAATCATGAACAAATATACAAACTCGTAGGACAAAAAGTAAGCAAAATTATGGACAAAATATTTATAGATCTCAAATTTTTACAAAATCATCGCGTTCTTAAAAAAACCACCCAATATTTACAAATAAAAAAAAAATCCTAAAAAAATTAATAGAAAATGAATAGGAACAAGTTGGAGACCCTGGCGCCTGAAGCAAACAATACTGAATTGGAGAACAATATACGGCCTAAAGACAAATAGAGCCAAAAGGTTGGCGAAAACTATGGAATTCTCAGTAAAGGAAGGCATATAGTAATCATTATAATAAATTCTAAAACACTAAAAGGGAAGCATACACTAAACCAAAATACCCTAACAATAGATCTTTTAGGAATTAACATTAACAAAGGAAGTAAACCAAAATTTATGTAAACCTCCAAACTTACTCTCATCATCAATATCCTTAACAAAATGTTTTTAAGAATACAAAATGAGTTTTCTTATTTCCATTTTAAGAAGAGAAAGTTGAACACCATTTCCTGCACATATCTAACACCTATGTTCATGTTGATTCAATTTTTACTTTGGCAGTAAAAAAATGTCTCCTCCACTTTAAACAGTTGGCTCTGTCATTGCTCGCTGTTGTGGTGATGATGGCAAAGTAGACCTTGCATGCGGTGATGACTTTGTGGCTCTCATATAGTTCTACTTTCAACAACCATTGCGAGCATGAGGGAATCGAGTAGTAAAAGTATACTTAAATTACGAGTAGTTATAGCCTGAATGTTATTACTAAAGATACCTAACTGGTGAAAGGAAACTTGTGCAAAAACACACTAAATACCACTTCTCTAATTTATTTATGTGTGATGGAAAATAGGTTACATAATTTAGGAATTTAGTCTGTTTCTTTCAAATAAATAAATTATGAAAGACTATAGGCTTATTTCGGTTATATACATACTTCTTGTAGAACCAAACTCTATAGGCATTTAATTTAGAAATTGTCTAACAACTGAATTATGTAACACTGACTTCAAGACAATCACTCCCACCTTAGCTCTTGCATGAGCTTTTCTCACAAGAGCCTTCCGCAACCTGTGGGAAAAGCTCCAGGAGCTCATGTGAGAGTGATTGTC
Organism: Pelargonium cotyledonis; assembly: GCA_036897625.1. Classification (NCBI taxonomy): domain Eukaryota; kingdom Viridiplantae; phylum Streptophyta; class Magnoliopsida; order Geraniales; family Geraniaceae; genus Pelargonium; species Pelargonium cotyledonis. Next base: position 9,752 of record JAYMTA010005727.1, on the reverse strand, counting down.
TGAAAGTCAGTGTTACATAATTCAGTTGTCAGACAAATTATAAGTTGAATGTCTATAGAGTTTTGTTCTACAAAAAGTACGTAGACAATTAAAACAGGCCCAGAATCTTCAAGTTTCAAATAAAAAATAAAAACCTTATACCTTTCACCAAAGGTTTGAATTTGAATTTTGAAGGAGTTGAGCCATTCAGCACCGTGAATCTCTGCGCATCAATTAGCAACAGTCATGAATAAATCTATGTTTCATGTTTGGCACAACCCACAACGACAATCAATGCCAATCCACACAAATACACAACGAACGAACAAGAAAAAAAAAAACACAGCAATTTATTGATTAATTTCTCAAATAATATCATATTATGCACAGAAAAGCATAACTGGTAAAGCATATCACATCACATTGACAAGGACAACAGACAAACAACTACAGCCTGCTACTTCCATTTTTGTCCAACCTGCATTGCAACCACCACCCTTTATTGCAAAATCATAACCAAATATAAATACAAGCTTTCCAACAAATAAATGAGCGATCAAATACTTGTAGATTGCTCGATTGAAATGCAAATATCATCTGTGCACATTTCATTTATGTTCCTGTTGTAATTTTCTTCAAAAAAATTGAGACAAAAGAAAGAATTTTCTGTCTGATTTCATAGAGATGGTTGTTGTTGTTGTTGTTGTTGTTGTATGTACAAGTAGTAGTCAGTTGACAGCACAGCACAGCACAGCACAGCACTCAGATAGTTATAGATGGCTCTCTCTGGTTGGTATTCAACTTTCTCTTCTTATACATACATACATACATACATACATACATAGTCTGTACCACCTTACCATTTACTATACAGATTTTTTTCACTTTCACTTCTCACTTCCCACTTCCCACTTCCCACTTCAAAACCACCACTGGAAGAATTTAATCTCCCCTCCCCTCCCCTCCCCTCCCCTCTCCTTCAGAATCTTTCCAGCACTAACGACCCCCCAAAACGTCAGCCACAAGCTAAAATCAACAAGGCTTCTTCTGCCTCCTCCTTCAAATGCCCGCCCTCATGGAGACCAACTGAAAAACAAATTACATTGCAGCTCACAGAATCTAGGCATCACCATACCAAGCTCGTTTCTCAATGCCATCATTTGATTCCTGTCACCCAAAAAACACATCAACAACTTAGGAGGAGATGTTAGCAGATAAAACTTCACAACTAGCACAACCATTAGCTTTGTTGTACAATAACTTACCTATCAAGCCTGAATACTGAGGGATAAAGGGTATGATTCCCATCCTACCCAAATGCATCCAGCTCCTTGCAAGAATCAGAGGAATCAGTCCAACCAGAACAAGATGACATTACTTGTCTGCCATACCATCATCTTTGATCAAGTTCTCCGTGAACTTCAAATTCATTGTGTTACACAAAAGAGCTAACACAATGCTACAAGAGCCCTGTAGCTCTTGAAGCCAGCCAGCACCAGCAATCACTAAGTCGGTGGTACAGACAGTGAAGCTCCCTTTGATCCACAATGTAGTTCTGCAGAGATAACACAATCAACTACGCATCTCTCCTCCCCACAGCCCCAGAACTTTGCTTCTTCTGTATACCATATTGCCAGGCTTCTCTGGACTTATCACCCAATTGCTCAAAATCATCCAAGGAATTCTCCATTGGTGGCTTGGATGGACGGAAATTTCCATTCCTAGACATTACTGATGATCCCAACTTCTCATCATCTTCTGATGGTGTTCCAGATCTGGATTCCATGTGCATATCCAATGATCTCTGTCTTGGTCCAGCAGACCTCAAACCCCTCATATTAGAGGAAACTTTACCTGGCAATGGATTGTAAGCAGGTGCTCTAGGCACAAAGAACTCTTTGGGCAAAGCATCCATATCCAAGTAACAGTTTCGTTCTTTGGCATCATTGATCAATGCAGCCCAGTCCTCCGATTGCATCAGTGCATTAGCATTACCCATAACCTGTTACATGGTTAGCAACATTAATAAGTACGTCTCAGGCAGATGGACATGCACAAACATGTATGAGTATTCAACATAAAGATAACATAACAATTGCTATTCACACATAAAAGAGAACCAACATACCCAAAGGGCCCTTCTTGCGCGAGTAAGGGCAACATTCATTCTACGGATATCTGCAACAAAGCCAACCCCATGATTGGAGGCACGCACACAAGACATGATAATGACGTCACGTTCTTGACCTTGGAAAGCATCTACAGTATTGATATAAATATCTTTCCCTTCCTCTGAGTTTATAACATCCTCAAATTCACGTTGGAGGCATTTGAATTGCAGCTTGTATGGTGTGATAATGCCAACAGTCTGTTTCCTCACACCCGCAGATTTTACAGCTTTCTGGAGATGCTCATACAGGCGTAGACAAAACTGTGCTTCATGTATGTTCTGATAAGAGACAGATCCGCCTCGATGCGACTCTCGCCCATGGGTGATATCAAAAAATACATAAGGTCTAAGTAAAGGGTCCTTGTGGTAAACTTCATCAGGTAAAGCAGTAATGCTCTCGCTGTCAGTGAGACGCCCTTGGTAAAAGTACCTAGAAGGAAAATCCCTAATCTGAGGATGCATCCTATACTGAACAGATAACAACATTGTTGGGCATCCAGCGAGTTGGAACCTTTCAAAAAGACTTCTACTGTATAACAAGGTTCCAGCAGCCTTGCTGATAACAGTTGCAGGAAGCTGCTGAGGATCCCCAACTAGAACACATCGCGCTGCACCAAGGGAAAGGGGAGGAAGAATTGCAACTTCACTGGCTTGCGCAGCTTCATCAATGACTACCATATCGAAGCCATGGGTAAGACGAGAAAACAGCTTGCGACCACTGCTTGAGACAGTAGTGAAAACAATCTCAGCCTCATTGGCAAAACTAGCCTCCAGATTAGCACGGGCTTCTTCCAAATTGAAATTACTACCAGTACGGAACCTGCCTTCTAATATAAGAAGACGAGACATCTCCACTAAAACTTTATCCCTGCCTTCAACCGCTTCTGCAAGTTTCTGGAGCAACGAGTCTCGATTCTGATCACGAGCTAGAAGGACATCAGGGTCAACACCAACTGATCCTTGGGAGCGGACATCTGCAGCCGTAACATTAAGTTCTCTCTGAAGACCAGCAATACGCTGAGCTAATTCAGCTTCACGAATTCTTAGGTGGTGCATCCATCCATAAACTTCCTCACGACTCTTAACTAAAAGCTGTTCAGTCCTCCTCTCAACAGATACTGCTTGAGCAGCACGTGTCTGTGAATCAACCCCAACTCGAGCCACATCAGGTCGATATACTTTCATCTCACCATCAATGAATCCACGATCCAGAACTCGGGCAAGAAGTTCATCAGTTGCAGCATTAGAAGGTGCACAAACTAGCATTCGAGGTTTAGGACAAAGTTTTGGAAGAGTACGAAACAGATTCTGGTCCATGTTCTGAAGAACTTCATCAATTGATCCCATAGCAATGTTGTCCGAGTTGCACTCATTTTGCTTATAGCTTTCAGGTGCAAGTTTCTTCAGCAAAGCAGTGTAGTAATGCTGATACTGAACTAAATGGATTACATTTAGCATTCCCCAAACTGTATGTGTCTTACCTGTTCCTGGAGGACCTTGAACAAGGGTAAAAGGCCATGGATTCTTTGTGGCCCCACTACTAGTGCCAGCCGCAGTATGCATTGCAGCCCATTGGATGGCGGCTAGTTGAGGCCCATTGAAGCTCTTATGCAAATGATCAACAAAGTTCTGGGTAAAACAGTCAGGCATAGCGGGAGGTTGTTGCTCATATTTTGGGAAATGTTCTGGACTGGGCTGAAGGATTGCAGTTTGCATCTATAAAATAAAATAGAAAAAAGTTCAATCAAAATCTTGCGCACAATACAGTTAAAAAAACAGAAGCGCTACACATCAGAAACTCCAACCATCATTTACCTGCAAATTAAGACGACGAAATGCATGTAAGGCAACATACTCCCGCTGGGTTGTTGCAAGAGAACCCAGCACAGTTATAAACCAGATGCCTCTGGGCTGAAGTTTCCTCAAAATATGATCATCAACACTGCTGAAGTTGATTATAAAGGTCAAAAATCTTGTCTAGAAGACAAATAAGTGTGAAGTATGACGATGCAAGAAAATTCAATATAAGCTTTAAAAAACATTCGAATTGAGAAGTACAAGGCAACCTGTTATGATCATACGAGTCCCCAACATAAAAATGAAGGATAGCTCCAGGAGGATCACGTGTATCAATCGGAATGTATCGCCTAACAGTACCAGCCACACGTCCACTGATTTCAGGCTCCTCACCATCTTCAATTGATGGGGTGTTGCTGCGCTTGGATCTGACTGCTAGTTAATATCAGAGTTAGAATCAGAAGAATGAAGATAATAAGAATTTGAATTCATGCAGAATGAAACCGGTAGTCTAAATAGACAAACCTGGCCCTGGCCTGGGAGAAGAAAGAATCGCCACATCTCCTTCCTTAAATGCCCACTTACACTCATTTGCAGGAATGACTATTACATCATACCATCCTGAGCCCAAACAATTAATAAAATTAAAATACAAAAATGAGATTTCACTATAATTACCCCTGCAGAAACAATTAAATGTATGACATCAGGAAATATTTCACTGTTCCAAAAACAGTATCCCTCTTTTCTGAAGCATAATGGCCAATTAAAAATCCAAATTAAATGTTTAACTGAAGGACCTAATAACAAGCGAAAAATCCACTCAGGCAAGATAGCAGTGCACTCTTCTTTTTTATTGCAATACACTCCCTTCAGTTTTGAAAAAATGACAATATTGTTACAAACGGCCAAGTGAAGGAAAGTACATTACTACTAATCGTTTGCCATAACCTAGAAAAGAAAATCCCTAAACCTCTTGGACATCCTGCATTGCACCCCCTTTCACTTGAACGACCCTAGTTTAAGATATCATTTAAATAAATAGCAATAACTGATACCTCTTTCTCGCCTCTCAATGCTCCTCACACGGACCATTACATGTGTATCTCTAGAAACCGTTTCAGTTAATTCCTCCCAGGTGCTGTAAAGCTGTGCCCGGCATTCTTCAAAAAGCAAAGGCTCAAATACTCTCACATACTCTTCAACTGAATCGAACGAGCCAGGAACACGTTGGAGATCAGTATCCTCTGATAATCAATAAAAACAGTTAGCTACAGAAAGAGAGATAGGTATCCTCTGATGACTAATAATCGAGATTAGGTACAGAAAGATGTAGCGATACAAAAACAAGTTTCCAAGAAAACAAATAATAATGAGAAATCTTCAACGTATATAAACAAATTGGTACTTCAAACTGAAACACCAAACAAGTGTAAACTAACGAGAAATATCATTGCCAATTAGTATGAGCACATGAGAACTGGGAGGAATCCAGTATATATGTTTATATATGTTATTATAAACAATAATGCCCAAAATGTGAACAGCGATAAAACTTTGAGAGTTCAGTTTTGTCAAGTGAAATATCCCAACCCCAAAAAACTACATTGAGTTGACAAGTATAATTACTCATAGATACTACCCTTAAACGGTAGCATTTTATTGAGAATTCATCAAGCGTAGTATATGTCCAAATTACTCTAATTTTCACTGATAAAGTGTGAGCACTACATACATCAGGTTCCCCTCATTCAAAAGCTGAAATCAGAAATCCTAGTTTACTCAATTCTACAATCTAACTAGTTATATGTAAAGAAAAAAAAAACCATCAACAGAATCTTACCCCAAAACACACAAAGCAGTCACAAACAGTCAATCCTATAACATGAGTCTGAAGTAGAAAGTATTTCTCTTCATAACTTCATGACTGAAATCCAAAACTCTTAACAGTTAAGCATGTTTTACATGGGTCATGAATTAGGTATATATCCTGTGGAGGCATAAAGAACCGAGAACTCATTGTACCAAGGAAATATGACGATGAAACACAAACAAACCAAAAGATAACAATTATAACAAGGAACAATACAAGAAAACAAGCCACTTAAGCACACCCAGACAAAAGAATTAAGAACATATAAAAAAATTACTATTTATTACCTGGGTTATGCCAAAACTTCTCATTGGTCACTTCTCGTATAAGACGCTCCACTGATGTATCTTGATATGAAGTATTGATCACATTTTGCTTCTTTACTGAAAGATGCTTCTTGTTCCCCAATTTAAGATCCATATTGCTTTGACTAATCAGAGCTGGCTTCCTATTATTTACCTGTGAATTCTTCAGCTGCCTTGAATCAGTGGGCTGCTTCCATGAACTTTGCCTTGGAACAGGCGGTACAGGTACCTCTGCAGATAAGTCAGTCTCACTATTTAACCTCCTAGGCTTTGCTAGTTGTGCAGAATTCATATCACCATTACATTCAACCTTAGGTTCACTATATTCCATAGGAGTACTTCCTTCATTATACGAAACATCAACTTGTTTATGATCCTTAACTATAGGTAGAATCTGCTTGTCTCCAATACGTTCCGTAGGTTGAGGAATAGTTCGGACATCTTTGATTGTACGAGTGGTAAGAGGTGGTGGAAAATTCTGTCTTCTCGGTGTTGATATTTTGATTGGACCAGCTTGCTTGACATCCTCTAATTTAAGAAACATGGTCTGTCTATTACGCTTCTTTCCTAGCATTGCTTCCTTATGATGGTCTATTTTCCTCTTTACAGCATTATTAGCACACTTAATCGCATGGCTTGCTTCTGCACCTTTAACTTCTTTTTGCTTTGCAACCGAATCAACCTCTTCCTGGCCATCTACAGATAAATCACCTCTAGCATTGCCTTCTAAGCTTCTGATATTGTTGCTTCTTTGATCAATGAGATCTGAATCAGATTCTAACAAAGCATGACCATTATTTTCTTCCCTGAGGTTGTCAGAATTTTTCTTGGCATCACTAGAAACACTGTCAGCAACCACACCAGAAATATGAGGATCCATCATTTCAGGAATGCCCTGTTCTTCTGAACCCTTGCCCTGTTCTTGGAAATTACTGTTTCCACTTATATCAGCAACACCCTCAGCATCAGACCATTCTCCTTCTTCTCTATCTACAGCTTGAACATTTGCAGAACTGGTAACTAACAATGGGGATGCTTCCATCTCACCATTATTTGGCTTAGATGGTGAAACAACATTGGAAATCTGATCACCTGCTCTCTTGTCACCTACTTCATGAACATAAACAGCTTTGGTACGAATAAATGGCTGAAAACCCGACACAGTTGATGCATGTGAGAAAGCATGGTTATTTACTATCCTTTGGGGACCCGTTGTTGCTGCAAACAAGTCGGGAGACTGAGGATTTGCAGATGGTTGTGTCTTTTGTGGCTGGAAGCTGAAGACAGCATCACTCTCCTCATCATCTTCAGCAGGGGGTTCGTTAAGATCAAATAATGGCCTTCCTCGAGAACCCATATCATATGTAAAGGCATACAATCTAAACTGTCTATCCAAAAATGTTGAACTGGCACTATATCTAATATCTTGTAATCAAAAAATGCATATAACATGCCAACAAAGGACACAATGTATGGAATCTTTGATTGAACTATTCTTTTTTTCTAAAAGTATAGTCTCCTGCAAGTCAATTCCAGCAAAAAAAAAATTATAAATCACCTAATGGTGGGAAATTTCAACAAATGCAAGAAGCAGAGCATGAGTAAGAAAGACATATAACCTACATTCCTTCTAAAATAAGTCTGCATAATTTCAGAATTAATTTAGCCAACAAATTAAGCAAATGCTAGTTACACACACACACACACAAAAAAACAATATTTGAGAAATAATTCATAGGCAAAGTCAGATGTCCTAATCGTTTCAAAGTCGAGATAATTCTAGAAGGATGAACCTAAATATCCAATAAAACCAATTTATGCAACAAACACATTAGACCATTAGGGCAATACATGCAAATACTTAGAATGTATAATATCAACAAGTTAAACAATCCAAAACAAACTCAATGCCCCTTTATCTATAATCAGCAGTTAAGCAACCCAAAACATATATGTTAAACAGACATAGCCCCAAAGTTAACCACACATGCATTTGTTTATAAAGGGTAAGCATATCCTAGTTCTATTAACATTTTTACTCGCATCAGATCACAGCTGAGAAATTCAGTACAACAGGACAAACACAATAAATGTCAATAGCAGATTAAAAGGTCAAAAATGCGGAGGTAATCAGTTCGGTCTAAGTGCTGCTGTGCTGATACAAATCAAAGCAGCGTTCTAAGATATACAATAAACAAATAAATGGATTATCCCTTGGCAAGATTTTAACATTCAACCTAAAAATCACCAATGCTACTAAATAAGCAGAACCAGTTTCTATATCAATAGAAGAAAACCCTAATAAAAAGCAAATTGGCAATCAACAGTGGACTACCTATGAGAAAAATCCTGGCCAAACTACAGTGATCAAGCCTAACCAAAATAAAAACCACCTTCATCAATCAACTATGTCAATCACCCATCAACCCTGACCACACACCAAAGTACACACACTACAATCAGTAATTAAACCACCCCAGATCCGAATCCACATCTTCCAATTCAAATCTCAATACTGGACTAGAAATTTAGGGTTTCCACACCCACCCCCTTCGTAACAAATCAAATCCATCATCCCCAGTTAATGTCCTCAGCAATTTTCGCAGCCGAACTCAGAATCCAACCTCCAATAATGGCGATTACAACACAGGAAATTCTAAACCAGATCGAACCCAGAATGTGCCATTGAGTCAGTCAACACCTCTCCTAGTATTTTTGGATCTGTTTAAATCTCTGGCCACTGATACCCAACTCAAAAGCAATATACCCAATTCCATAATCCCTCATGATTACATATAAACTGGAAACCCAAAATTACTTATGGGAAAAATTATTATACAATACCAACAACAATTTTGAACTTAAAAAAATCGAATTTTACCTCTCTAGGAAATTTCCTGAATCCAGAGAATGATAGTGGAGAGAGAAATAAGGCTCCTTGTGTAGAGAGAGAGAGAGAGAGAGGGAGAGAGGCTATGACAATAGCAGCCCAAAGAGTGAATGGGAAAATATGATGGAACAAAGGGTGTGGTCACGGGTTTATATAGGAAATATCGAGACCCCCTCGCCGGCCGGGATTTTCTCCGACCACCGTTAAAAAATTCCCGGCGGCATTTATTATTTCTATTTATTTAATCCTTTCAAGGATGTAATTTATTTCCTCCGAATTGCCCAAAATACCCTCTCACCTCACTTTTATTTCCCAGAAACAACCCCTCCTCAAAGATGAGGACAGAGGGTATTATTGTACTCTCGTGTGCCAATCTGCCCATTTGGCTTGCGCGTATCACACTCGTACGTATGAATCATGTCCATGGTGGGCCGTCCGATTGAGGCCCATCGTTGGGCCCACGATTGCCACGTGGGATGGGTTGCACTGTCGAGATGCGTTCACAATGACGATGGGTTTTTGCAATTTGTGTCGGTTTGTAGGGGTGAGATTGTCATTTCGGTATCCGAAAGAACGGAAGTGCGTATAATCCCACGTGCGCCAAAAGCGGAGGGGATGCACAGTCCTTTTACCTTACGACTGTGGGTTCTTTTCGTCATTTCGGACGATGACGCGGTGGTATTTGCGAGACTGCTACTGGCTGGGGGGGGGGGGGGGCACGCGGTTTGGGGTTCCGGG
>JAYMTA010005726.1:0-11106 GCA_036897625.1 Pelargonium cotyledonis | reverse complement strand
CTCACTACCTCGTCCCCTCTCTCTCTCTCTCTCTCTCTCTCTCTCTCTCGTCTCTTCACTTCCTCTCTTTATCCAATTCATGATTCATCTTCCTCTGTTTCTCATTCCAGAAATATCCTCCATCTCTCTCTTTTTCTCTCCCTCTTTCTTCTTTCTTAATTTTCTAGAATTTCTCTTGAACTTCAACTTCTCTTTCGCCCCAGCTTAGGGAAGAGTGTTGTGTTAGATAGCGTTCATTTAAGAAATTTTAATTGAATTTATAGGAATTGAGGACATGTTGAGTATTGATGCTACCCAAAAAATCATAAGTCCTTTAGCGACTCACAAGACGCTACGTGGTGGGTGTGAAATGTCTGGGTCGCTTGGCCTGGGTCCACGAAGCCCAGAAATGGTTCCGGCCCAAGTCTAATTTACAACTCTAGTCTAATTTACAACTCTACTAAGCCTAAACAAGTCACACAAGACATATCTTAACTTATTCATGAAGGCTAGAAGCCCAACATGTTAGTCTCAGCAAGGCTAGAAGCCCAGCAGAACTAGTCCCAACAATGCTAGTCTCAGCAAAACTAACCTCAGCAAGCTAGTCTCAGTATGTTAGTCTCAATAAGACTAAACTCAGCAAGCTAGTCTCAGCGTGGCAAGTCTCAGCAAGCCTAAGACTCCCAACGAAACTCAAGACTTGTACAAAATTCAACTAACTATGGAAAACGCTTATAGGAGGCCATTTTGACTCCAAAACGTCCATAAAATTCTCCAAATAATATTTCCTAGGGGTTTGAGAGCGAATCTAGGCTCAAAAATAGCTCCAATAGTGAAATTGGAGTAGCTTTGACCTTCTAGCAGCAAAATGGAAATAAGTCTGTCCCCCTAGCAACAAAACAGGAATAGGACTGTCCTCCTAGCAGCAAAACGCGAATAAGTCTGTTCCTTCAGCAAAACAGGATTGGGCTGATCGACCAATGTCGCGACACCAAAGCACAATGTTGCGGCATTGCATCATTGTCGCGGCATCAATGATCAATGTTGCGGCATTGGACCTGTTTCAGCGCTCCTTGAGGCTTCGGCCTCCAAATGCTTCTCGAACGGCTCCCTTCGACCCTGGATGATGTACAACGGTTCCAAACACTATTCCAAGGCTGATTGAAGGTTTAGACATTGTCAAGACACACCAACAAACTTCTACAAGCAAGATCCTAAAAATTATCTCTTTCGAAACACTAGCTAATGAAAGGCTCAACGAACATGCTACCCTTAATAACTCATAGCCTCTACGCTTCCAATCACCCATGATTATACCTCTCAAGGTACTAGCTCACTAAGGGTCTTGGCAAGCTCTCATCACACTTCCATGCATCTAAGGCTATGCTTCACAAGGCATGGGCTCACCTAGGATCATGACTAGACCAAAGGCAAAGCAAGACCAAGTCCACCTCTACAACCCACATGAGCAACATGTCCAAAGACCAAGAAGCCCAACATCCCAAAAGGGCTAAAGAATGACATTAGATCAAGTGAGTCATTCAGGCTTAAAGAGCCAAATGAGCTTAAATGAACTTCATTTCTTCACCGACCAATCACACCACAACAAGTTCACCAAAGTGGTAAGAAACTCTATAAATACTCCATCTTCCAAAGGGAAAGAGGGTTCACAACATTTGTTCACAATCTTCATCTCTCACTTCATTTGAGAGCTTCTCTCTCTAAAAGTTTTCTCTCTCTGGAAAAGCTTTTGTGTCTACCATACAAGGACTTACTCTCATGCCTGAGGCGGAGTCCTAGTAACACCACCCCAAGTTCTTCGTTTTTTTGGTGTGTTTTCATTTCACAGGCTACAAGTTCTAGGAGATGGACAACACCTAAGCTTGGAGATTAGAATTAAGACATTAAGACTCTAGGCTACTAACCTAAACACTCAAGACTGGATGCATGGACTCCTAGCCTAGTACCTTTGCATTGGTTGAAAAGAAGTTTCGCTGCGACTACAACAACTACAACACTCTCTCCTAGTGTGTTTGCGTTGATCGAAAGTCAAAACGAACACATCAGCTATTGTAAATTTGTAATTATTGTGTTCGTTTAGTTTTTTCAGAACGACATATTTAAGATTAAAAAAATATTCTCTTTCTTCAAATAAGTTAAATAATTCCAAATTTTAAGGAACTGAAATAACACATCTACAATATTATTTCAATTCCTTAAAATTTAGATTTATTTATCACTTGAAAGAGAATGTTTAACTATTTTAATTAACTTAAAAACTATATTAAACGAACGTCACCTTAGTTACATAACTAGGAAGATAGATGTTATTAGCTAGTACCCTATTTTAACTAAGTAGCTTCCTGTTTCTAGTATTTCCTTTTTCTAGCCCATATGTCTGGTATAAATTAATAGTTTGCTATTCATTAGTTACATACAATTCTTCTCTTCAAATTTAACAACGTTTAGGACCAGCAATTGTCCGATAAGCCCCCGACAATAACATCATTCATCACTCAGCATCACACATGCATAAATATAGCTCCAAGAGAGAAACCAAGGCTCAACATCTATTTTATAGAAAATAGCAAGATTGTTTATAAAGTTTACAAGGATAGGATCCTTGTTTAGCCTCTAATCCAAGCAAGTCCTAACAAATGCTAAAAGTACAAGAGGGCCACCTATTGAATCAACTGTGTGTGTGTGTGTGTGTGTGTGACACATTCAATATAATCCATGCATTGATTAAACCTTTACTTTCCTCCAACAAAATCAGACCAGACCTCTACCAAATCCCCCTATCCCAAACCTCTACAAGAAAACCAATCACTCATTTCACCGGGAGAGGACGGACCAAAAATAAGAAATTAAATTGATGCATCAATGACAATTTTAGTGAAACAAATCCGGCACATAGTTTCACAAGGTTGCACCCCGCCGCACATCTAGAACAACTTTACACTAGCACAATATTACCCTCAAATGTTCCGTTTCAGAGTCACGTTGATGATCCCCGCCGGAGATTTTGGCCGGTAGTGTTCATCTGTATCTACCTCTTCAATTTCCTGATTTTTAATAGAAAAGTTCAAGCATTAGAGTGATCCAAGTCCAGCGCAAGGATAGGTTAACAACATAAATTATTTTTGTTACCTGTACCACATCCTCTCCCTTGATGACCCGCCCAAACACAATAACTTTATCGGTTAAATCTGGTATTGGAGCCGTTGTGATGTATATATCAAATCCTTTGTTGTCTTGCTTCATTTTTGAAGTCCCGAGCATAAAGGCTTCGTGTTTCGGACTGCATGTATGTAAAGTCAAGAGTCAAAATTATCGATACAGTGAAAAAATGACAACTTTATCTCACTGACTACAACAAGAAACTAATGCCAGGGAACCTTGTGGCAAGTTGACCATGAAGTTTTCCTCTTAGTGTCCACTCTTCAGCAGCTCCAAGCCCTTGTGTGTTCCCTCCTTGAATCACATAGTTTTTTACCACATGTTGGAAAGGCATCCCATTGAAGTAACCTTTCTGACTGCCAAATCAATGAATTCAATATTATATTATATATGCAACAACATATACAGAGCAAATTAACATTTAATTTCAGTCTTCCACGTCATGAAAGATATAATTCGATTCAAGATTGCCATTTTTAAAAGTCGTTTCAATGGTAAAAAAAAAAAAAAACACTCGCAAGCTTTTGGCAGCTAAATATACTAAGCCATCCAAATTCAGGTTCATAGCATCCTTTGTAGTTTGCTTAGGAAAACCTTCTCTTCTATGAAAAACCTCTCTTTACAACTTTGATTATATAACTTGCTAATTTCTAAATACCAGAAGATAACTCTATTAGGAATATCAGCACTAAAATTGCAGATATTCATAGAGAGCTGCTCTATTTGAGTAAGAAAATATAAAATGTTAAAAAGTTGACATTGTTCAATGACAATAAAGGATTTAGCATATCACATAGTAAAACAAACTAAAGCAACATACTTTTAATGATAACAAATAAAAATAAATAAACTAGCACCCAATCTAAAGAAGTAGCAGATGAAACAAGATCTTTAAGTCCATATAGAAGTAGAACAAGAGAAGTTTACACCCCCTTGCCTGCAGTCATGCTAGCTCTTCTCAAACTAATGAACAAAATTTTTCCAGCAACATCTGATTTTTCTCTAAAATGAACAAAGAAGTGTAAGAGCAGAGGCAAGGTCAAATAACATTTTAAAAGTTAAATTTCACCATCTTATCCCTCAAAGTATGTAAGAAAAAACCAAAACATGGGATAAAATATTTACCCACCACAGTTAAGTGTTAAGTATTCCAAAACTAGAGACCAAATTATACATCCTTGCCTGTCTTAGCAACATATAGCTTCACATACTCAGTTCCACTGATCAGTAAAATGTTAAACAACTATAGTTAGTCAAATACAGATTGATTTTCTTGCTTACCACAAGTCAAGAAACCTGTCCACAGTCTCGGGAGAACCATCCTTGAAAAGTTCTATTGTCATAAGACCCTTTGATGTATTTAGAATCTGTAGAAGAAAGAAATGGGAAGCATAAGTGTCTTATTTTGAAAATTGATAACATATGGACGTTTGCAGGAAGATAACTGTAAGCAGATAGACAGATTAATATCCGTTAACATCAACATAATGATAATAACCACGAAATAAAAAAGTGTTGAAAGAGTATCCGTAAAGCACACTATATGTACTTACGGTTTTTAATTTCACTGAAATCCAACTTGATTGTATGTCCAATTAAAATTAACATACGTTCAAACAACACAAATAATGTCTCACAAACAATTAATTAAAAAAAAAATCACGTGATTGCAATCTACAAACATAATAACTTCGGTCTTTTTTATAATAAAAGATCTTAAGATCATTTTAAAAACTATTTTTTGATTGAAAAGTATAACACTGTCGGTGACTTGTCGGAGAGTGCCGGATTTATTCATTATTTATTATTTATTTTTAATTGCTAATTCGTGTGTCCGACGCGTGTCGTAAGAGTACCGTGTCTGATTCAAGTATGGATGCTTCATAGCTATATAATCAAAGAAGAAAGCTATTGTACATTAAAAATACCACCGTCTTGTATTTCTCATGAAAACATTCATGAAAAAATTAATCAAATTTAAATGTTGAACATCAATTTTGCCCCCAACAAGTTAATGCAACTAGACTAGGAAACTTACAGCATAACCGGGAAGATCATACTTCTTTGAGTCAGCAAACGCATGGGAATCCTGGGCCATAAAAGGGAAGCTCAACAAAATGTGCACTTACCTTGACATATATTGATATGAATAGATCTGCGGTGATCTTAATTATAATGAAATCAATCAAAATGACACTGAACTCTGAATTTTCAAAACTACCTCAAAGCTTGACAATCCAGCCTCTGACTGATCACTTGACCTAAAGCAAATAGCACCGTCTCAAATTTTGAACCATAAATCACTTTGAAAAGATCAATATTTATATTTTCTTTTTTCAAGAAAACTAGGTTGCATGTAACAATAACTGAGAAAGAGGCAGCAAACCTTCGAGACCAGTGCCTATATGTCATTACTAAGGACAACGCAATCAATGCAACAATCAAATTGCACAAGATTATAGTCGTGATACTGATCCGAGTTGGCCCCTTCTTTTTCTTGCTTTGAAGCAACAAAGTCTGAGGCTTTATCCTCGCCATGGAGCGCAACTGTAATATATGTAAATGCCTTTGATACAGAAAATGCCTGCAATATAAGCACCCTGCTCACCGTTTATACCCAACACATCTACTATTCCAAGAAAATGCATAAACTTCACAAATCAAATCTATTTGTGTGTCAGTGAGTGTGTGTATGTGTGTGTGTGTGTGTGAGAGAGAGAGAGAGAGAGAAATTTATTGCATCTCAATCAGTATTCAGTACCACTAATTCTATAATCTTTCGAAATTCAATCTGCCATTGCAATTTTAGGAGAGAAAAAAAAACGTAATGAACAAAATTATGACAATCCAACAGTAATCTTTTCAACCGTATTATTTCTATTTCTTTTGTTTTCACATATGTATAAATTCAGTTTTCCCCTTAGTACACTGTCCACTCTTCTAGCCGGTTATCTCTCCTATGTCCTATCTATTACTTTGCAATCCTAAAACTAAAGAAACACACGGAACAACCATATTTTGTACTAAAGCTGATCTTGGTTTGATATATTGCTTGGATGTGGAGAAAGATGGACCAAGATGAAATTTGAAGAGTGGGAAACGAATGCTGCTTAAAAGACAAGTAAATATCGTATCAGTTCTTTCTACTGAAATCTAACCAAGAATATCTGATTTCCAAATCGGGATTTCTAATCTTAAATAAGCTAAATTCCATTATTTCAAATGTTCCCAAACACAACAATATAGGTATAAGCTACACTAAATTCCATGTATGGATCCCATCAAACCCATTATATGATTTGCTGATTAAAGGAGCAAATAAGTGATGCTAGTATCCAAGTTGGCAAGATATGATCTATTCAGTCCAATCTATAAAAATATACTTCTAAACCCTTACCAAAAACAGCAAACAATAAAAGGCAAATTACAGACAGTTGAAAAAAATTTCTCTACAATGACCTTAAACTAACTCTAATGAGCAAAAAATTCTCCAAATTCAACCAAGTCAGCTAAACCTGATTCACATACGATAACAGTTGAAGAATTGCAATCAATCAAAAGGACCATTTCCAAATCATTTTCTCCACAAACAAATAAACAACGAAAACTCAACCACTGAGTCAATCATCAAATCAAACATCCACAGGCCAACTGTAGCAAAATTCAAATGCCAGAGCTTCACAGAAACAGATCCAAAAATAACCAGAACCGGAAGCGGAGAACTGGACAGATCTTCAACCAAATGAAGATTCACAAAACCGCATATACAGATCAGAGCCCTAACAGTTCAGGTAGGTCGTGAAATGAAACAGTAAGCAAAAAAATTCAAATACTAATCGACGAAAATCGCTGAAATTGGACGAACCTCGGCGATCGGAGGGCTGAAAATTGGTGGTGCTGAGGCGAATCGGTTGAGAGTATCGCTTGAATCAGAGAGTTGGTAGTGAAATTTCAGTTGTCTACTTGTTACGGTTCTGTTGTTCTTGGACCCGTTGGTTCCAGATGGTGGGTCCCAACAGCATATCATTGATGATTTGATGTTCCGATGGACGGCTGTGATCAAAGTTACGGGTGATCTACGGTGTTCCTTCATTGGGGAGCCAATAAAATCGACGATTCCCCATTTTATCCATCAGAAAAAAGCATTTATTTTGACCAAATAACGGCGACTCTAGGGTGGTTTCGAGATATTGCATCCCTCTGGGAATCACTGTAATTTTAAAGAGCCATTCTAGAGAGTATGAAATTGCGAGGGATACTCTTCTTTTCTCGAGTTGATGTGTGATTGATTGATGGCAACATAGGGTTCATTTTGAGCTCATTTGAGGTTTGAGCTCTTGCTTTCCGAGTACGCTTCAAGCGAGCACTAGGTGAAGGCTTGGTGCTTTACCTCTACACTAGTCGAGACAACAAATTAAAAAATTGTCGTGATAAGACATAAGACTTAGTGTGGACGCACAAGTAGTCTGGTGGACAAGTTGGCGCCCAAGAAAGGCTTGGCCTCTACTCTTGTTGCGACAACATTTTTGTTGTCACGACAAGACTTATGACGGACAAACGATTGACTTTTGGTGGACTTGTCGTCTTGGGGACAATCCTGAGGTGCCTCGTGTCGGAAGCAAGTTTGCATGACTTGGGTCGGGAAGCGAGTTCGCGTGCCATGCAAGAGCTATTCATAAGTGTTTGATGTCGCGACAAGACTAATGACAGATAAACGATTGGCTGTTGGCGAACTCGTCGTCCTAGGGACAATCCTAAGGTGCCTCGTGTCGGAAGCAAGTTTGCATGACTTGGGTCAGGAAGCAAGTTCGCTGGCCATGCAAGAGCTATTCAGAAGTGACATGGCCTTTTCGAGGCGAGATGACACCAATAAATTGAACTATGACATTAACTTCTTTTTCGAAAAAATTTACCCTTCAATTAGAAAAAAGTTAGTATCTATGAATTTATTACCATAAAAGTCTACATAGATACAAAGTAAGAAATGCACAACACAAATTAAAACTAGAACACTCATTTTGAAACAGATGGAGTTCCCGAACCCGCATCACACAAGCCATTCATACATAAAAGTGCATTAAAATATAACAAATGTTCATTACACTTTGTGATAACCACAAGAACCTTTTGCCCTATGTAATCCAAAAACCAAACAAAGACACCCCTTGCTGCTATTCGTAGCTTTCTAAACAGCAACCAATATGACTACTTTCCAAATCTCTGCTCTGCTCTGTTCTTGGTGGCCAAAATGGACATAATTATGTATGATTCGTAAACATAAATTCATACTATTTGGAATGCTTACCACCAACCCACTCTTCAATTCAAGTATTCTCCAAATCCTAGAAATTACTTCTTAGACGTCCCGGGTTGCGGGTTGCTACTAACCATCACCCAATGAACTTTCACCGGCAGCATTTAGTTTTCATTTGGTATGTCTTCCCGAGAAACGCGATTTGCACTTTCAAAGATTTGCTCACAACTTTCAACCATTTTTGGGTGCTTCCTTGCGCATTTTCCTTCTCGTGTAAACTTTCAGAGCCCTCTTTTCTCCATCCCTACCAATTGTTTCTACCTCTTCACCATTTGTAATCATTAGCGGGATTGATTGCGGACAAGACAATTGGTCGTCTATCATCGTATCTCCACCATCGTTAGTTCCCAACGACACGAGTGCCAGTGAACATTCTCTTTGATTCTGGACATCACCCAATTCCGCGCTACTCTTATTACTCTTACGAGGCTTCTTCGGAGCTCTTTTCCTTTTCTTTGAAGTAGTTGAAGCATCCGGAGGTAACACAAGACTTTGGCCACTCATATCTTGCTCACTACTCTTTCGCTTCCTCGAGTGTGAATTAGACTTTCTTTTCCCTTTAGTACAAGGCCCAACAGATTTAACTTTTTCAACATCAGTTCCCGTTTCCTTCTCAAAAATGGCATCACGTTCATCTGGTGTCTCAATGTCACTGTGGTCAGTCATCCATGGGGCTTTATCCAAACAATTTTGAGCCGCTTTTCTAGCCATCTTGGATCTCTTCGGTCTAGAACTGCTACTGCATTCCGTGGACAGTGTGATTAAGAAATTATAATCATATTTCAAGCAAACAGGAGCAAAGATTACAGAATAACATTAAAATGGAAAAACATCAAATATCAGATTACAATGAACTACTCAATGCATAATGCAGGGCCACCATTTCACAACTTTCAAATGGAGTTCTCTTTTAACAGGTTCAATTTTACAGCTAAAGCAACCTATGAGTTGTATGTGGTATTCAAGTAAGGTGATATATTTAAGTTTCAAATCAGTTGCGATAGAAGGATAATTAGTAAAGACAATGGTAGAAATATGGTTAATGCATGGTGGTTGAAGTATGGGAGGGCCTAGAGAATTCTTTGCAATAGAAGAATGTTGAAACAAAATTTTTATAAGGTAGCTATGTGGCCAATTACGTTATATGACACTGCATGAAGAGCACCAAAGAGGTCGCAAAGCCATGAAATAAGAGCAGCAGAGATGAGAATGTTGAGGTGCATGTGGTAAAAATAGGAAGGATAAGGTTAGGAATGAGACTATTTGAAAAATAAAAAGTTGGGATAGTGTCAATTGGAGATGAGATGCGGAAAAAATTGTTTAAGATGGTTTGGACATGCGAAACGAAGATAGACTAGTGGTCTTATGAGGATATGCGAGAGAATCCATTTGAGAGAAACTAAAAAGGGTAGGAATAGACCTAAGTTAACATGAAAAGAAGAAATGAGGAAAGACATGATAACACTAGGCTTTATTAAGGAGATAATATTATATAGATTAGAGTGGAGGAGGAGAATACGGACTAGGGATGACAATTCATGTTCCCTAGCCCTGTTTGTGTCATGTTGAAAGTTAAAGTTTATGTTAAATGGGTCAACCCAAAACACCCCAATTATTAAACAAGTTGAGTTACACGGCAAGAACATGACCTATTTATGATCAAGTATTCAAGTTAACACGATACCGGTGTTTTAAAAAGCGCGAAGCGCACTTATGGCGCAAAGGTTCTCTGGGGCTTAAGCGTGAAGAGCACTTTGAAGCACAAGTTTCATTGAAGTAAAGCGCACATTAAAAAACAAAATAGAAAAATATATTAATTTTTTTTTATCAACAAGCAGTACTTTGATTCATGAGAAGAATAAAGTACAAAAGCCCAGAGAAATTAGAGTTTGGGCTGAGAGTTACAAAAGGTGGCTGCCTGGTGAGGCGAGTGGATCCATAAATCTAAACTACAATGGTGAGCATAGGAGAGGGTCTCTTTTATTTAATTTAACATATATCTTTAAATACTAATATTAAGATAATAAATGTAAAATAAAATAACATCATAATCTATAAACGTTATAACTCCATTGGCCAAAAAAACAAAACAAGTTCAAGTTAAAAACTAAATGCGTAAATTAGTTCTTATAGAAAGTAGAAAATCATATACAGTTTAATCAAAATGATCATCATCATTAAGAGATGTGAAATCATCATCGGAATTGTAAGTGTTATCTTTCTCATCGGTTGAACACTCTTCATTCCATTCCGTCTCATCTTGAAGACGGAAATTTTTTGAACTTGTGGGAGTGTTTGATTTTGATCTAGAAGTAGATGTTGTGGGTGAAAACGGAGCTTGCTCTCTAGACAATCTAGTAGAATATCAAGGTTCACCAACACCCAAAGCTATGGCAACGAAGAGAGGGAGAGACTTACTTGAGGGAGGAGAGGAGAATCAAGGCTTGAAGCTCTCTGTAGTTGTAATCTAAAGCAGTGTTTTGAAAAGCCCGCGCTTCGCGCTTAAGCCCGAAGCCCCACTTTGCTCTCTAGACAATCTAGTAGAATATCAAGCTTCACCAACACCCGAAGCTATGGCAACGAAGAGAGGGAGAGACTTACTTGAGGGAGGGGAGGGGGAGAAAAAGCGGGAT
>JAYMTA010005725.1:0-11107 GCA_036897625.1 Pelargonium cotyledonis | reverse complement strand
ATGCAGAAGGAGCTAGGGTTTTTCGAGTGCGGGATTATATATGGAGAAGGAGGCTTGAAAGTTGAAACCCTAATAAAGCTGTCAGTTTGGTTACTGGACTGGACTGAAATGTTGGGCTTGTACTCTTAAGCCCAATATTTTTTGTGGATTTGAACACCTAAAATATTTATAGTTGACATTTGGAGTTTGATATGAGCCCATTGCCATACCATACATTTGGAGTTCCCAACAAACAAGTTACATGTTTCACACGTTACTCCTCCGATGCGACACCAACAAATTAGCATTGCTCGGAGTGGGGGCTACTGATGCTACTCGAGAAATCACAAGTCAGTCTGTAGAATGACGGTCTTACATGTTTGTGCCTAAGCGTCATATCATTTGTTTTTGAGATCCCAAAACTCCCTCCTGCATGCGGATTTGCTTCCAAAGTACGCACAAGCAAACTTTCTCTTGGGGCGCGCGCCTGAAGACTTGCTTACAAGTTGAGCAACCATAGGATTACTCACTAATCAAGGCACCCGCTGACATACTTCTAAATTGCTCAAAATTGGGGAAATTTTCCTCGCGACCAAGAGGTTTGTGACTACAAAACACTTTTCTATGCGATTGGGCAACACTTGGTCACAGCCAGGAATGGTCGTCACAATAAAATTTGACAGCTGGGCAGCACTCAATCGTTGCTGAGAAAAGTTGTCACAACTAAAGTGATAGTTTCACCTGTTGCATTGTTCATCCAATTCCATCTCCTGTTGACCCAATTTCTATTAGTGTTTTACCGCACACAAATCACAAATTTGAGAACAAAATCCTTGAAGCAAGTGGGCATTTAGATTTAAAACATATTCTCACAACAACCAAAAATTTATAACACACCAAAAATATGATAAACACATTCAAATGCGTCTGGTTGAAGGAGCCAAATCAGATTGAACAACATGCAATGTAGGAGTTGATTTGATCTCTCATTTTTATAACTTCATTACAAACTGTTCTTGTGCAAACACTCTTTTGTCAACAAATTCAATTCTTCTAGCGATCTAGATTAACATACATGTAAGTATTACTTTTTTTCACAAAATTAGTAATTAAATCATTAATAAATTACTAATATATTCTTATAACAAATTAGTCTCACACATCACACACACACACTCTATATATATATATTGGAATTCAAGGGGAAACATATATGATCACATTAGTAGAGTGGAGATGGACCACAGCAAAATGATGCAATACAAGGACAAGAAGAGCAATTAATGAGGAAGTCAGTGAGCCCATATGGAACCTCTAGAGACCCACTTCTCTTAGGTAATTGACTATACACAATACCACTTCTCTTCATTTTCTTGTTGTTTCATAGAAGAAGATGCTTCTTGCAGGTCCTTGTGGATGTACATGGATGCTGACTTTTGTGTTGGCAAATTCGCAATCACTCTCATGCCTTTGACCTTCAAGAAGAAGCCATATGACATGACTCCCCCACCATCACATGTCAACCTTTGTACTTCAATAGTCAATTCATCAATAAAATTACACATTCAATTTCGATCCGGTAAGCAGATTCATGTCTACAAATTCATCAAAACGGATACGAGTTTTAGTTCGTAACATGCTAAACTCTTGTAATCATGATTTAGTCTCAACCATCAGCTCTACGTGATTAATAATATTTAGTTCGTAACATGCTAAACTCTCGTAATTATGACAAAATTTGCATGAGATAGGGCTGTGATAGATGATGCATGGATCCCAAATTGAACCCTACAACTACAATGGCTTGACAACATTTTGGGTGCATGTAATTAAATCCTAATACAACCAAATCTTCATTTCTGACAAGTCAACATGGCCACTCTATATTGCAACAATTAGAAATTAAAGAAGAAGAATAAAGTATGGGACCTCGTTGACTTTTCATAAACAAACCTTTTATATTTGTACAAATGATTGATATGTTTGTCTCTCAGGCCACTGTTTCTTTCTTGTATGTCAACGCTACCATTCCCCACAAACAACACATACTTAATGCTTGTGGGTTCATCTATATATATGGCATAGATCTACTCATATTTTTGTCTTCAATTTAACCATGAAATTTCCACTCCTAATTCATCTCCAAAAATTTGTGTTCATGGGAGGTTAATAGAAATTTATATACGAGATAACAACAATCAGTAGAACGTAAGCAAGACAAAATTTAAGCGCATATATAAGTTAGTGTTCATAAGTAATATTGGTTCAACTTCTGATTATTGATGCCTGATATTCGTACATTCATTTATGCAAATCTTTTCGGTAAGAAAATGATACAATAGATAATGAATTTGATTCATGGGAGAAAGCTACATTGATATCAATAATGTAAAGAAGAAGAAAAAAATCTCATATATATGATTCATCCTTTTTGATATAAATAAAACTTACCCTATAAATAATAAGCAATTATTTTGGTACAACAAATAAATTATAAAGTGAGAACTATAGAGCTAATTAATAAAAAAAAACAAGTAAAAAATAGGTATTATTTGTGTTTTTCAAGAAACACAATAATTAATTAACCAAAGCTCCTCTTTCTTGATCCATGACATGCCTACATGTTGCTGTTTGCATGGATAAAGCTAAATATCTGTTGCACAGAGCTCGCTATATCTTCAGCTGTGAACCTCATTTCACTACCAACCTACAAAACATATGCATTTTCATTACACAAAAGAGCCTTAAACATGCATTTTAATGATGTTTTGTTAACATTTACGTACCTTAACATTAAAAGAATATAGGACAGTTTGTTCAATGGTGGTGATGTTGGTGTGGAGGATGTTGAGTTGCAGATCTTCAAGAGCTGCTATGGTCTTCACCAGCTGACCTGGCCTTCTCCTACATAGGATCTTGATTATGGCATCAAACCCTAGAAGCTTCACTTCCACATCTGCCAAGCATGACTTGTTCTCTGCTGTTTCTTCTTGCAGTCCGGTCTGATCATGATCTAAACCATCTGCAACTTTCATGATTTGATGATCATTTGGGAGACCCAGTGGAGGAAACAATATTGGTGGCTGTTGTATGGCAAGATTGTTGTTGTTAGCATCCTCTATTTGTCGAACCGTCGGAGAAGCTTCCCCGTATAGTCTTCGTCGCTTCTGCGATTCGAGGCATTGCAGGAGCTGCTCCAGCTCCCTCACAAACTCGATTGCTCCACCGATGATGGAAGCTTGATCACCCTGAAAGAATAAACACAAATCAATATAAACGCCACAAGTTCACATATATAGATAGTTGCATAAATAGTAGCGAAGCCAATACATAAGATACGTCAATCACTATGGTGTCAACCTCAGTGAAATCATACTAGAGACGGCGTAGTAGGCACTTGCCTACTACAATCTAGTCTGGCTCTGCAATAGGATGTAGGATATGGCGAGCACTATGGTTTCAACCCTAGTGAAATCATAGTGGGAATGACATAGACAACTGCCTACTCCAACCCACCCTAACTCCTCAAGAAAATGTAGGACAGGGCGAGCATTATGATCTCAACCTCAATGAAATCATACTGGAGATGGTGTAGGCAGCTGCTTACAACAGCCTATCCCAGAGTACGCAAGTGTATGTAAATATAGATATATACCCTTTGTACGTATGAGCCCGGCATGAGAGATCTCAGGACTCTAAGATGCTCATTCATTTGCTTTCTTCTGTTCCTCTCCACAGCTATGTGAGTCATTCGCTGGCTCTCCACTTCCTCGCTGGTCTTGATGCTTCTCGGCCGCTTCCTCTTGTTCTTGCCTCCCTCTCCTGTGTTTACAACCGAGTTCTTCTGCGTATCGTCTCCCACAAACCTAAGTTGCACCGACGTACTATCCGAAACGCGAGCTTGATCTTCGTCCCGATCTCTACCTCCCCGATCTTGCACTGCAAGATCAGCCTCATGATCTCGATCCTCCTCCGGCGACAACTTATCGTTCAACACCGGGAACTTCAGGAAGTAGACCGGATCAATCATCCCGGTTTCTTGATATTCTTGCGAAATCTTGGATTGGTTTAAGGCCAACTTGGGCCCGAAATCAGCAAACTGCATCACATCCGCGAAGCTCAACTTTTCGAAACTGTAGTTTTCATTTGATATTTGTTGATGATGATGGTGGTGTTTAGGGTTGTGCAGCATGTAATCGACCATGGTTCCATCGTTGTTGTCGTTGCCGGAAGTCTCGCCGGCCGGAGGCTTCATAAGGTGGAGATGGTCTAGGGAGTAATCTAGAGCTGTGAAATTAGTTGTAGGAATTGGTGCCTGCAATAGCAGCTGGTCAAGTTCAGAGCAAAACAACATGGTTTGTGATGATGAAAAGAAGAAGAAGAAGAAGATACAAAAAATGTGTAGATAGATAGATTGAGATATAGATACTGACAACTGAGTAGCTCTCCTCATCTTTCTCCATTTGTGTGTATATATATATATATATATATCTTTGATTGGAAACCCTAAGAGATTGAGTGACTCAGTTCAGGTAAAGACAAACCCTAGCTAGTGAAACTTCCACATCTTATCTCTGTGTGTGCTCCACCTGAAATTGTTTTTAGAAGACATAAATTTACATCCAGTAAGTAAAAAGGTAGCAAACAAGACAATCATTAAGGTACGGAGTATGGACAAAAATGATTCAACTCATCCATGGATGATGATTAGGGTTACAAACCAGGTTAAAACTAAGTTACCGGATCACGAAACGCTTTCAGTACGCAAAACGAAAACAAAAACACGGAACGATATATATATTTTAGAGTTTAGAACGTTGAGGGTATAGGCTTTGAGATGGGAACAGAGATTTTCTTTCCTAAAGATTTAGTAATAACACAAATAATTCAATAATTCACAATCTTACAACAAGAACAAAAACTTCTACACTTAGTTTGTTGGTGTCTCATGTTCTGAAGCGAAACATCACAAAATAGAGATCGCTGCTCATGTAACGTTTTCTGGTAACTTAAGGTAAAACACTAGTTCTTATAGATAATGATATACACACACATTAACATTGTGTAACATATAGCTAGATAGTGTAACATACCTTATAATTGGAGAGAGATATTAAAAGGAGAAGGAGACAAAAAGGGGTTTTGGTAATTGAAGTGCAGAAGAAGAATCATGGGGTACCACCAAGACCATGGAAGATGGTAGTGGTGAGTTTTGTCTCTATATATGAAGAAGATTGAGTAGAGAGGAGCTGTACATGTATTGATATATATGTATTAATTTTGACTTTTGATTTTTGAAAGAGAAATGGAGCCTACAATTGCATGCATATATGTGGATTGATTAATATCCACCTCATTAATTAATTTTGTGATATATAGATAATTATAAAATGGTCTCATAGAAGAAGTCACAGCTTCATCACCTCCTTTATATTAATGAGTGTCACAGGTCAATAACGCTCTTCTTTTTTGCTTTTTCACCACCTCTTGCTTTTCATGAACCTAATTAATTAAATCCTGCCTAGCTCCACTTTCTTACATTTTCATCATCTATATATATACATACACTCATTGATTCCATATTATATATATCCAAGTTATTAAATATGTACATACAGATTTGAAATTCCTAGATGTTGCTGTAGTTTTTAATTAGTTACTCCAGATCCAGCTAGATAGCTAGCTAGTTGATAATCTTTACTTGTGACCGAAACAAATAAAAATTCAAATTTTAGATTGATTTCTTTTTTCTAATCTTGTTCTTCTATAGTATTCACCTCAAGTTCGGATGCATTTCAAATAAGAAGAATGATTCACACCTGTGTAGTTATTTATATGTACGTTCTCATGTATTTGACATAATAAATAAAAATATTTAGGATATAAATAATGTATTTATATTTTTTTTATTTGAGATGGATAGAACGACTTTATTGAATATTAAAGCATAGACCCGAAAAAACAAACAAATCTTACAACTAGGCGAAAAAACAAAACAAAGTTAACCAAAACTAACCAACTAAAGCTGAAACTAAAACAAAACCTAAATCTAATTGTCGATCTTCCCCTTTGGTTAGACACCCAATTAAAAAAAGCAACTCCCTCCAACCATTGATCATAAGGCGCCTAATCAGATTAGGGTTCTGAAGCAAGCCTAACTTTTTTCCGATCTGCCTTACTGTGCCGAACACGCCGGACTTTTCCATCTTCTCTTTTGGATTAGACCATTATCTACTACTCGCCGACCTCGGAACCTGATCCTACCTCGAAAGTTGCAGACTCCTCCATCAACCCTGAATCCTAACCCATATGGGCCAAAGATCTCCAAGCCCACCTATGACTCAGTCCTCGAATACTCCTCGGACTGAATTATGTCATGGCCACAAACACACCTACGCAGTCACGACCTCTGCTCCAAAGAGAAAATATCCGAGAAGATGCTAGTTGTTGTCGAGAAAACGACACGCCAACGCCCTCCCAGATGTCTCCGCCATGCTCCGCTAGATCCCGATAAGAGAGCTCTGACCGCTGCTCGTTATATTTCACCACAGACCACCCCAATTGTCCACGAACCCGCCCTTCTTCGCTACCTCTTCGACTCACCCTCTACACCTTCAGTCCCTTGAGAAACTGCCGCACAAAACACCATCGTGACTGCCTTCCGCCGCTGCCGACCCTTACCCACACCCACCACCACGAATCCGCTGCCAACAACAACCACACAAAACCCTAATTTACTGAAAACCTACAACTCTCACCCAAGGAGAGACCCGACCACTGTCAATAGGGCTATGTATTTACAATTTTAAGTGCTCAAACATTGATCAGTTATACATTGACAAATTGCGAATATGTATTATAATATATACACAAACGAATTCTTTTGAATGATTTTTAATAAAATATGTACAATATATTAATATTTTTATATCGTTGCGCGCGTGGTTGTTTGTTGGTTGTTGGTTGTTGATTGTTGGAGGAGTATGGTCTCGAATGCTGAAAACCTAGACTTCTTGGCTCGCCGGCCGAGAGCGCCAGGTGAGCTTCTAGTTAAAGTCTCTTCAAGCATACGAGGGGAAGCGGAGCACATGTGGGTTGTGAATCTCCTTTACCAAATTAGGTAGGAAATAAGAATGACAACGGGGCGGATTCCCCCATATCTTTTACATTCCTCCATCCACACCCCATTTTCTCCTGTCAGGTCTCCATTCCGCGCAGAGCCCCACTATTTTCAAAAACTATAAAATAATATAAAAATTACAATCGAATCAATTTTACCACATTACATCATATGAAAAAGAGATATTATAGTACAATTTCACAAGAACATAATTATAAAAAAAAAATGAATAACTTTGTATTTGTTTTTGCCGTTCATATAACGCAATGAATCATAATTATTCAAAGTAAACAAATAATATTCATAACATACCTCACATAAAATCCAAGACTATCTATAAATACTAAATACATTACGTAATATTATGTTTGCCAGAAATATATATTCGTTGACATATATAATATACTACTACATATGAGCTACATAAATAATTTTGATAGCGGGGAATGGTCACCCTATCCTCTTCCCTATTTGAGAGCTGGAAGAATTCTCTCCCCCGTCCCATTGGGGACTTGTGGGTCTCCATCGGGTTCGGGTTTAATCCTCTCCCCCACCACCCTCCTTTCTGTCTCCGCAGTTTCTTGGAGAGCAGGTGAAACAGTGGTCTCGGCTTCCTCCTCCGCGGGTCCGGAAAAAGCTAGTTTCTTAATTTAATAATACTAAATAATAATAAAAAAACATGTTGGTAGATGTTGGGTCTTTGCTAAAAGTAGCTGAGCCCAAACTTATATTTTGTAGCTCGAGCACATAGAACAAAGCAGCTGCCATTTCTTCATTTCTTTACTCTCAAAAGTCAAAACCCTACCAGACGACATCAACAAGACTTACAGTCTACAGGGCTCGAGCTTCAGCAGCGTCACGTTGCAGAGGTCGGTTTGTCTCAATATTTACGGTATTAACTATCATTCTATTTATATTAGGAACATCGATCCTATTTCCTAAAATATCTCTATGATATATAATCATGATGTGGGGAAAACCCGCAACCCGCAAATACCGGTTCCGTGCGGGGCCGGGAATTCCCGCTTAAGTGGGTAATGGGGATGAGGACGTAGAATAAAATAGTCCCATGTGGGAAATGATGACGGGACGGGTGTGAATGGATCCCATGGGCACAACCCGAAACCCGCATATAAGTGTGAGTCTAATTTATAAATAGAATAATTAACTTGATTAATATATAGATATTTTGTATTAAAAATTTTATTTGGAGTATCTATGACGTCTAATTAGAATTTTAGTTCATAAAATTTGTTGAATTGAAATTTTTGTGATGTGTTCGTAAAACTTGCTAAGTTTTCGTTTATTTGCCGTTTGTGGTGCATATTATGTTTTATTGTATATATATGTTATGTTTGTGGGATATTAACTGTTATTGAGATACCATCTTAATTCTGTATTTGTGTGACTAGCGATTCAATTTTAACTTTTTGTGTTGTGCACTTATATTTTTCATTTATGTTGCAAGAGATTAACATACCTAAGTTTTATTAAGAATGCGAATTTAGGTTGTAAAGTGGAAGTTTTAACATTTTACGAGTTTATATTTGTACTGTATATCGATTGTGGGTATTTATTTTCCCCGTGAGTAAAACCCGATGGTGATGGGTACGGGGATGAGGATAAATATCATTCTCCATGTGTATTTGGGGACATGGACGGGAAATTTTTTATAGGATGGGGATGGGATGGTATTTGCACTCTCCGCCCCGCGACCATTCCTGAGTCTTATAGAAAATATATATATTGATTTTCCTAATCTATATTATGTTAGAATTCTTGCAACAGAACCTTATGCACAAGATGGCCACCACCAATCCAATCGCCAGAAAGAGGAAGATCATGGCTCCGCAATCTCTGAATTCTTGCAAGAGAAAGACAAGGTCTTCGGCGTCTGTGAATTGGTCCAACATTCCTGTTGACGTCTTTGGTTTAATTGCTTCCAAGATCACATCAGTGGGAGACTATTTATCCCTCGGAGCTGTCTGCATGTTGTGGGGATCCACCTCCAAAGAAAACCTAAACTCCATTGATCCGATGCTCAATCAATGGTTAATGCAAGTCTCTCACCCTCGCCGCGCTGAAAAGGGTTTGTTTTACACCTTGAACAGTGACAAGTCTTTTAATATAGATTTGCCTCAGATTGCCGGAAGGGACTGCTTCGGGTCTCCCTTTGGCTGGCTCTTCACTTACAAATTTGAAACGGCCGGACTTGCTTGCAATCCGATGCTTGCAATGTTGGTCGATGTCAATATCAACCTCTTCAATCCATTACCCAAAACTTGCATTCCTCTTCCCAATCCGATGATCACCCTAAAATTATCCAGTTTTAGTATTCGCAAGGCTGTTTTGACATCCCCTCCTCGCTCACCCGATTGCCTTGTGATCATATGTTACAATGCTGGACAATTAGCATTTACGCGCCCAAGCGACACTATCTGGTATCCCATCGAGACCCTTGACCTTCTCTGGGAGGACTTTATCTATTTCAACACTATCTTGTATGGCTGCACATCTGATGGCCACCTCTATGTTATTGACTTGTCGTCTAAGCAACCCGACGTTGCTGTTGCTGCTGCTTCTTTCGCACCATCTCCATGGGACATCCACCTCACAATTAACGTGGCAAGTAGTAGCATTTTCCTCGTGGATTTGGGAGGGGAACTTTGTTTGCTCATTATGTTTAATAATTACAACTCCGGTGCAACCACATTTGAGGTTTACAAGATCGATATGGAGACTAAAGATTGGACGCGAGTCATGTCGTTAGGCAACTGGTGCTTGGTTCTGGAAGGTTAGTATGGTGTTTCCCCCGTAAATGTAAATGATTCGGTTTGTCAACACAGGAAGTTGAGCCCTGGATGCATATATTGGCCCAACCCGAGTAGATACCAGACTTTTGTGTGGAATGTTGAGGAAAATCGAGAGGTAGAGCCTCATTCGGACGATGACAGAGACATATACACTAGGTTGTTCCCAACTACTCGGATCAACCCGTCTCTACTGCCTTAAACTAAATGGTTCGAATCACTGGTTTGTTTTGTTTGTTTCCACCATGTGCATATATGTATTGGACGACATTACTGATAGTGCTATGTTCGATTTTGTTTTTGTGTAAATGGGCAACTAGACAAGTTGTGTCTGGGGCTCACAACTTAGCACAGTTAGGTATAAATGACTTTTGTAAGTCTTGGACTGCTTTATTTTTATTATATATATATCGGCCAGTTATGTATATATCAGACTGAAGTAGAGGGTGACACGTTGCCTTTGGTCTGCTAATCTCATATATTCGTGATTTATCATATTATTTTCTTAGATTCTGCGAATCGAGTTGCCCATGCATTAGCTAGGTCCTCAAAGTCTGTGTCTGACATCTCAACGTGGGTTAGTCATGAGGTCCTGTCCTTTATTGGGAGCTTGTTGGATGTTAATTTTGACCTAACCAGTGGTCTAGTGGTAGAATAGTACCCTGCCACATTACAGACTTGGTGTGCATTATAAATAGCTATGATGATAATTTCACCATCAGTTGTGATAGTTGGGTCTATCATACACATCTGATTCCAAGGATGAAACTTGGTGATACTGAGCTTATGATTTTTTTTTGTTTGGTTCTAAAAATACTTGTTTAATCATCATCATTTGTTCCATAATCCAACCATCGAAATTAGAAGACATAACTTGATACATAAAACAAGAAATGAGACCAACAAATATTAACCAAAGCATCTGGATTGGCTTTAGAACAGTGCCAGTTTCTGAAACTTTTCTTATAAAATGATACAGTTGCATCTCACAGGATCTAGAAGATTTCATTACCAGGAAGTTTTGGAGAAAATATCTATATAATAATTAAATATTGAAAGAAAATCCAGGTTTTGAACTTACAGAAAAATAAAGAAAATGATCCTATCCTAGCTAGCCCGAGTAGTCAAATGGTTGAGGTGGCTGCGGCTCTTCATCAACGGCCAAGGCTGGAGAGGCTGTGGGGGGGCTCCTGCCCCG
>JAYMTA010005724.1:0-11108 GCA_036897625.1 Pelargonium cotyledonis | reverse complement strand
AAAAAGTGGGGGCATTTAAAAAAAGTTTTGGAGGGGGCTCCTTTAGCCATGTCCAACAACTACACAGGTCTCCCATCCGGGGGACAAGAACAGGTGGAGATTCACCCCGAGCAAATGAGGATGATAAAGAGGAGGTAATACCATATGGGCTTGGTGTACCTCAAAATCTATGAGTTGAGACTTCGCAAGCACAAGATCCACCACATGTGAATTGGCAAAGGAAAATTCATTAATGTTTTACTTGTATGCTATAGACATTCAAGAACTTGTTGCAACGACAACAAAAAGTTCCTTAGTGGCCAGGACAACAGTATCAACAGTTTCCCCATCAACAGTATCAGTGTTTTCAGCAGCCACCTCCTTAGTAGTATCTATAGCAGCAGTGGGGGCAACAGCCACAGATACAGCAACCTCACTTTCGATAGCATCACCCACCACAACCACAAGAGAACGATGATAATCAGTACCATCAACATCATCAAAATTTGCCACCATAGATGAATGGTGGTGATATTGATAGGCAGCCTAAAGAACATGTGTTCGGAGATAGGGTTCCGCAAGTTCCATAATAGACAATAAACTTCGAGTTAAAGCTGTAGTGGTCACATCAATGGCAACAAGCAGACCATTTAAAGGGAATGAACTATAGCACCTATAAAAAAAATTCTTGCATACCCTAGCTGATAGGGCACTGGAATGGTATTTCTCTTTTTAGCTCGATGTGATCCCAACATGGAAAATTTTGGTTCAAATTTTTTCAAATCAGAAGCAGGTGAAGGCCTTCTATTACGAGTTGAGTTTATGCAAAACATGTTGAATGCTTTTGGGGGTGGGTCTCTTCTTATATGGCAACCTGACAGGATCATGTACTTGATTAGTTGGCTGCTTAGAACCAGAAAAGTGAAGACACCTATAGAGGATGTGCAATTGTGAGTGGTAGCTCAAATGAACCTCAAGCTATGAAACTGATTGTTAAACAGTTGGGAAGCATCTAGAAACTGAAAATCATCACTACAACTCCGAGTGTGAACATACTTGAAGAAGACTCACATAAAGCTTTACCTTGTAGTTTGTGGGTTAGGACATGATTCTTCTATGTCTCCCTATTATGCAGCTTTAGTGAACTATACAGGAAATCGGAAGCAACAATACAACCCTTATAGGGACACATACAATCTGGGTTGGAGGGATCATCCTAACTTTAGCTACGAGAATCAAATCTAACAAAGCCAAGTCAATAGGTAGCAGTGTCTGCCAGGATTTTAGGGTCAACCGAGATAAGTTTAGATTATGAAAAATTTGGCACGTGAGCAGCAGGAAAGATATCTGCAACCTCAGCAAGTTGCATAGGCTCCACTAGTTTGGCAATCATATATCTATCTCTCACGTCACTAGAAGAGTTGATGAAGAATTTTATCATATTTAATGCACAAGAAAGAGAGAAAGATTGAGTCGAGAGTAGGGTTATCATTAATGAATTAAAGGTCAGTCAGTGGACTAGTGGCTAGTTGTAATATAGAGACCCAAGTAGGGCATATTGCTAGAGTTATGAATGAAAGATTCCATGAAGCTCTCTCGAGTGATGCTAAGAGTCGAAGAATAATGGAAGCAAACAGGTAATGACAATTACCTTAAGGGGTGGTCATCACCTGGATGCTCTACAAGATATGGGTACAATTCAAAAAAATGTGCCGAAGAGAAACCGGAAGAGGTTAATGATGAGGAAGAACCAAAGCTTAAGAAGAAAAGTGAAGCTAAAAAGAATGAAGAGTTGGAATTATTGGTGTCACCTTCATCTTTTCCTTAAAGGCTTCTGAAGAAAAAGACAGATGATGACCCGGAGTTTTGAAAATTTGTGAACATCTTGGGCTTGTTGAACATTAACTTGCCACTGATTGAACTTCTAGAAAGAATGTCTCAATACCACAAATTTTTCAAGAAGATCCTCAGTAAGAAGAGGAAAATTGAGGATGTGACAAAGGTCAACCTAACCAAAGAATGCAGTGTAATTGTTTAGACGAATATGTCCATGAAGAAAAGAGATCCGGGTAGCTTTAGCATTCCTTGTAGGTTAGGGATAAAGCATTTTGTGATTACTTTTTGTGATTTGGGTGCTGGAGTAAGCCTAATGCCTTCACTGGTGTATAAAATTTTTGGTTTGGGATCATTGAAGAAGACATTCATGACAATATAACTAGCAAATAGGTCTGTTATTAATTTGGACGGTGTTGTGCAAGATATATTGGTGTTCCATTTGACTTTGTCGTTGCGGATTTTGAGGAAAATCTCAAAATGTCTTTGATATTGGGAAGGTCTTTTTTAGCTACAACTCACACTCTCATGGATGTTGAAAGAGGAAAGTATGGGTTTGCGAAGAGAGTGTCTCCTTCAACTTGTTTTCTAAATGGGGCGAAGGTATTGAAAAGAAAGATCTAGTAACACCTGTCAAAAAACTAGAGGAATCAAAGGGATATGACCATGAATAAGTGAGTGACAAGAACCAACTGGTAAAGTTTCCTCAGTCTAAGACCTCGGGCATTAGGACTAAGGAAGGAGCAAAAGTTTGGATGTCAAATACCATGAGAAAGAATGATGTTCAACATGGCTTCAAGAATTATAAGGAGCCATATATATTTAAGGTAAATGATTGATTGTTGTGGTTCTTTTTGGCCCGTGAAAATAGACCTCGATTCGGGCAAACGATATTAAACAAATTCACTACTAGGAGGCAACCCAGATTGTTGGTGATCGGTGGTTTGCATCGAATTTTAGCTTACATTTTATGTAATGGTTTTTGTGGTGATCTAAAAGGTGATGAGGGAGAGTGGAATTGATGGAATTGATGTTGAGTTAGTGCTTTTGTGAGTGTGTAGGTCACAAGTTGAAATTTTGCGTTCAATGGCCTGAACACAACATTTTTCCTAGACATGTTGTTAAGGTTGTCGCAGCAAACCTAATTTTTCTAGGCATGTTTTAAAGACGCCGCAATAAATATAGGAATTAACAAGAATGAAAAAAACACAGCTTCAAACAGAGAGGAATTTGTGTTAAAGATGCCACGCTATTTTATGCTCAATGATCTGAAAATTTAATTTTCCCACGACAACCTTGCTGCGACATTCCACAATCAACACAAAAGTCAAACCTAACTACCTAGGCATGGTTTTAAGGACATCGCGACAAATCTGGTGTTCACAAAAATTGATGACAAACCTCCACTCTACTCGGTCATACGCTTTGGCTATATCAAGCTTCAACGATGTTATCTCATTCGACCCATGCACCATTCTCTTCATAGCATGCAAAACCTTCGTTGCAATCCTGATGTTATTTGAAATCAACCTACCAAGAATAAAAGCACTTTAAACCTCCGAGACGTAACAATCGAGAACTTCTTTCAACGTATTCACAAGAATTTTTGCAACCAACTTATAAACAATACTACATAACGAAATAGGCCTCAAGTTTCCCATTACCTCCGGCTTTGCTTTCTTCAGAATTAGAACGACAAGAGAGTCATTATAACCTTCTCGCATAACACCACTTTGCAGTATAATAATGCATGTCTCTACTACATCTGATCCAACGATATCCCAGTACTCCTTAAATAATTCCAGATTCATACTATCTGACCCGAGAGAATTTTTGCCCCTTACCAGCCATCCCACCCTTCTTAGCCGTGAACCACTTCGTTGTGACTTGAGCTCGTATTAAAATTAAATACAATTTTTCAACCTTTTCCGACTAATCAAGTAGCACTACACGGAAGCTATCGGTGTGCCTTAGTAGAAGAAAAAAGTAGACACCCTTTCATACTTGAAGTCAACCCATGCGCACCCTCATCATCATTTCCTTCCTAAGTGGCTTGCGACATTTCGGCCACCCGTGAAGTTTTTCTAATTATGTGACTCCCCACACTTACCAATAAGGTCCCCCCACATCCATACATACCCTCTCTAAAATATACGTACTTGGGTTATATTCTATGTAAGTGTACCAAAAAAACAGGCACTCACCAATGAAAACGTGCGTGCATGGATTTACACTAACCTCAACATAGCACAAATTTGTATATGCTTGTTAAAGAACCATGGACAGTTGTTCAAAACCATATCCATGTCTTTCTCACGGTTAAATTGAAACAAGTACCACACTACTCTATCCCCCCTCATAAGGCAGTTTCTCCGCCTCCAATTCGAGGTCATCATGTTCCTCATTTCCTGAAAATTAATAAGAAACTCAATCAAACCCCTTCCGACTATCGTCGACTTGCTACCTTACGGCACCATGCACTTCCACAGTAACATCTACACTATAGTCAAAATATAGCTCTACTGCTTGCTCTCTCCCACGAAGTCATATTTCTGCGTATATATATTGTCCAGTTCGTCCATCGTCGTCGACCCTTCTCCATCTCCTACAACTATTTTATCCATTGCTCACAACTGGCGTCTTCCTAAAAGCTTTAACACGAAACCCTAACCGTTCAAATAAATTATTGTACTCACTAGTCAACATACTAGAAATCTCCTTCATATTTTTCTTAATATTTGTTTCTTATAAAGAATATTTCTTCAAATAGTTCTCTCATTTAACCCAAAACTCCTCTCCACTGGTCAACTTTTGTATAAAAAAAATAAGAAAAATTGTAATTTAAAGGGTACTATAATATTCTTCTTTTTCACTTCAACTAAAGGTGTCAGTGAACAAAATAATCTTACATACTATAAGGTAGTTTAGATTGCCAAAGAAAAAATAGTTAATTTACCCATCAAAGTTTCATAATTAAATAGTATAAATAGTACTCAATTTCAAAATGTCACCAAGTATTTACTTGAAAGTTGAAACTTCTCATTACATAAGAATTGCTACATGCAATGACAATTAACTTTTTCACAACCAAAATTAAATTTTTGCGCACAAAATTTGGTGGATATTCATGTCTTGAATTTTTAGGTCACCGAAAAATAATTAACTGTCACGTCATCGATTTAACGGGACGGTTAACAACGGGTATTCAGTTTGTTTCAAAATAGAAGTGTAGGTATTGAGTATGATAGAATAAATGATTGGGTATCAAATTGGATTTCTGGTAAAATTAGGTACCAAATTGCCTTTTATCATATCTGTTTTGAGTGAATAGTTTATAGGGATAATTACACTATCAACCCTCAACAATAACCTTTTTAAACTTGAATACCCCCAACTTTTACATTTAACTATTGGATATCTTGAAGTATGACAAACATCTTTCCGTCAGTTAAGTTTTACGAAAAGTCTCACTATTCCAATCATGTGGTCAACACATGACCACATGTTTTTAGAAATTTAAAAAATACCCTTCAAGAACACTTGATCATTTCTTCGCCAAAAATTTCGAGTTTACGGCAACACATGCATTTTTTTGACAAAAATTAAATAATTTTTTCATTCAAATTTTTTACAGTAGTCAAACAAATAATTCAAATTTCAATACAATTTTTATGTTAAACATCAGTATTCTCTAAATCCGATAAAATTATAACAAATTTAAATCATATTTTAAGTTAGGATGGTGTTTTAGTCTTTTTGCCACCTAATGGATGGAAAATGTAACAGAAATATGTTTGACATAGTTAAAAATATTCACTAGTTAAATGCAAAAATTGAATATATCTATAATTAAAATAGAATTAGTTAAGAGTAAGTACGTATAATTATTCTTAGTTTATACTGCTATAAGTTATCTGTCATTTGCCCAAAAAAATAAAGGCAATGGTTGAAAACACCCATAAATTTGACACATTTCGCAGTGCACTACCTTGAACTTCTTTCATAACTTTTAGCTACCATGTATTATTATTTTTTACTCTGTTATTCATGCATCAATTAACATGTGAAATGAGCTAAATACCCTTGTCCATTTTAACTATTGACTACCCATCTGTGTTAGATATGTGTTGGTTGAACAAATTTTGGATTTGTGGGTTTGTGTTGGAGTTGTATTGGATTTGTTAGTCGAATGTTAGTATTTGTGTTTATTGAACAAATTTTGGGTTGAGTTTGATTTGTGTTGTGTTTGTGCTGTTTTTTTGTTGGATTTGTATTAAATTTGTGTTAGATAAGTGTTGGGTTTGTGTTGGTTGAACAAATTTTGGGTTTGAGTTGTATTTGTGTTAGTTGAACAAATTTTGGATTTTGGTTGGATTTGTGTTGTGTTTGTGTTAGTTTTTTGTTGGATTTATGTTAAGTTTGTGTTAGATTTGTGTTAGTTAGACAAAAAATGAGTGAATTTTTCTACAAATTTCAAATTTTCCGGCAAAAAATTTGAAGTTTTTGGCGAAAATTCATGAATTTGTTCTTGACCAATGAAGAAGAATGATAAAATTGTCATTTTTTTCAATTATGTGCACAATGCATGTCTTTTTGAAATATTACATTTATTTTTGGACGAAATGATTAATGGAATAAAAGAAAAATATAAAGTAGTTAAAAATTAAAAAAAAATTTAGAATATTCCACTGTTAAATATAAAGATGTTTTCAGATATTATCCCAAAAAATAATATCAATCAACCACGTGGCAATGTTGCATAGTGTTTCTTGTTACATAGTTTCATGGACTGAGATTTCAGAGGCAATAAAAAGCTTCCAACCATCTCTTCCAAATTTAAAATTCCATCAGAATATTATTTAAATTCTTATATAAACATTTATTTTATTTTTCTTGAATAGTACAAATTAAATTTAAATAACTAAACAAACAGCCACCAACAATTCAATGCCTCCTCTTCTCATGCATCAAACCATCTCCTCTCCTTTTTGGTCAACATTTGATTCGAATAAATCGCTTTCATCTTCTTGTTCAAACACTGTTTTTCCATATTTGCACGCCTCCAAAACTAATAATTCACCGAGCCCATATCGATTTCTGCGCAAAAATTCAATTTTGGTTGTGAAAAAGATGATTTGTTCGGTAAAACAATTGGTTACACCCATCGCAGGATCGGATGCTTTTCTCCGGCGGGGATGCTCGTCCCCGCCGCACCAGTCTCTTTTCGGCGCCCGACCCCGCCGCCGGCGGCCCCTCTCCCCCCCCCCTTTGCCGCCGCAGAAGCAGCTCCGGCCGCGATCAGTGGTTTCGGTGTCGAAATCTCTGTTCCTCTGTGCGATTGAGAGTAATGGGTCGACGGTGGCTGCTCGGAGAAATTCGGTGAATTGCAAGGCTTACGAGGCTGACCGATCGGAGCCGATCGAGCACATCACGCCGCAGCCACCGGCGGCGAATAAGGCGAAGATCGGTGTTTATTTCGCGGTTTGGTGGGCTCTGAACGTGGTGTTCAATATCTACAACAAGAAGGTGTTGAATGCGTATCCGTATCCGTGGTTGACTTCGACGTTGTCGCTGGCTTGTGGGTCTCTGGTGATGTTGATCTCTTGGGTCACCGGGATCGCAGAGGCGCCGAAGACGGATACTGAATTCTGGAAGACTTTGTTTCCGGTAAGTGAATTTGGGTTTTTGTTTGGTTGGTGAGAAAAAATATGATTGATTGCGTGAATTTTTGTTGTGTTTTTATTGTTTTGGGGTTTTCTGAATTAATGGTTGAATGAGTCCTGAGGAATGGAATTAGCTTGATAGAGAGGTTTTTGTTTTATTTTGTTCTGTTTTCAGTACAAATTAAAATCTGGGATGTTGAGTTTCTTTGTCTTTATTTTGATCCTTTAGCTATTTAATACTGAAAAAAGTTGTGTAAATTGTGAATTATACCTTATTGTTGATTTGGCTTTTGGATGTAGGCTCTGATATTTGTGAGATCTTAATTAGATTTTTATGGCAGGTTGCTGTGGCGCACACAATCGGGCATGTAGCTGCAACGGTGAGTATGTCAAAGGTTGCAGTTTCATTCACCCATATCATCAAGAGTGGTGAGCCGGCTTTCAGTGTTTTGGTTTCGAGGTTTATATTGGGAGAGACCTTTCCGGTGCCGGTTTACTTGTCTCTTCTTCCCATCATTGGTGGTTGCGCCCTTGCTGCTGTAACTGAGCTCAACTTCAATATGATTGGTAATGAAATGTTGCAGTTTATCATTGTTGTTATTTTTTTTTAGGTTGCTATTTTTGTTTACTCTGCTTGGTTTCTTTTAAGAGATTTTCAGGAAGAAAAAAAAAATCTTGAAAGTGCAGTGGATGATATTTTACTTGATAGAGTGGAAACTTTTAATTTACTAGGCCTGCATCAATTAGATATTCAACATTCTCTTGTATCCTTGTTCAGTGTTATAGGCTGCTAAACCCAAACTTGCTGCTCGGTTTCTTGACTTACCAAACCTTAAGGTTTCAGATATGTTGAATTTTGTAAGCGCCCTTATGTTTTAGATTAAGGTGGAAACCTAGTTTGTCAATCGTGCTGATTTACTAAGGGTGGTTGTGAGTTTCTAGTGATGTTGCTAATGTTGATTTGATATTGCGGGATGTGACTGTCTTTTAAGGAGTTCATTGGCATTGAAATGTATTTTGATCATTTTGCTTTTGTTGTCTGTTCATTTCAGGTTTTATGGGGGCTATGATATCCAACCTAGCATTTGTTTTCCGGAACATATTTTCAAAGCGGGGCATGAAGGGGAACTCTGTTAGCGGAATGAACTATTATGCTTGTTTGTCGATGTTGTCCCTTGCAATTCTTACTCCGTTTGCAATTGCTGTTGAGGGCCCGCAGATGTGGGCAGCCGGGTGGGAAGCTGCCATCTCTCAAATCGGACCCCAGTTCATTTGGTAACCACATGTCCACATGACAACTACTAACTCTGATAGACCTGTGCTGTTCATCTCTTTTCTGTTTTGTCTTTGTATATATGTATTTTTTCGTGGTGGAAATAGTAAATGGCCAGGAGGGATAATTTTTTCTGATGCACTCTCTTCAGCCCATAAAAGATATAAAAAAAAAAAAAAAAATTGCCCTTGTCTTATTATGACATGATCTTCACCTTATGGAAAGAGTTTTCACTTTCAGAAAGAAAAAAAAAACACAAGCTTTGTCACCTATTGTCTTTCTTGCTAAACAAAAATATGAAAGGACAATCATTGTTTGTCAATTTTGACAATTTGATCTGCATTATATATTTGAAGGTACTATCATCTAAATTATTTTTCGTATGCTTTTGATTGGGTATCAACGATGGCATTATTGAGTCTTTCTCACCATGACTTTTTCTAGAAGTTTTTGGGTGGCTCCTCAAAGTTTTTATCAAGTGCCCTTATATTTTGTTATTATGATGCATTCAACTGATTAGATATGTTGCTTGTAAATATTTGGTGATGAAAAATTAGGCAAGTAATTGCTTGATATTCTTCTCAAATGTACATAGAGGATATCTAGCAATTAGTAGAGGATTCCGGGGCAGGCTTGTGAATTTGAATTTTAGGGCTCTGCCATTTGATGATTCCAATAGCATCCAATCTTTAATTCAGGTGTGACTGTTCTCTAATAGTACTATAGTAGTATATAAGTATTATGTCATTATGGTTACGAGTATTGGTTTCGATTACTCGCTATTTGATTTTTCTGTTTTGAAATGTTCTCAAGTTTTCTTAGTAACCACAAGTTTTCTTTCTTAATTTGATTTCACATATGAGAAACTTTGTTTTGGAAATATCATAGTTTTTACTAATTCTCGTGACTTCAGCAAAACTAACTTTTGTCGTTGATACTTGATAGGTGGGTGGTGGCTCAGAGCGTGTTCTATCATCTCTACAACCAGGTGTCATACATGTCGCTAGACGAGATCTCTCCCTTGACATTTAGCATTGGCAACACCATGAAACGTATATCTGTTATTGTCTCCTCCATCATCATCTTCCGCACCCCTGTCCAGCATGTCAATGCTCTTGGAGCTGCCATCGCTGTCCTCGGAACCTTCTTGTATTCTCAGGTAATTCTTTGTTCTCTTCATGGATTGAGCATGATTGTCTGTAATCGATTGATTGCTCCATCTTATAAAATTAAATGACTATTTTACCCTCAAGACATCCCTAGGGTCCAAAATCGCCATTTTGTCTTTGGGTCTAACAGACATGAAATTTGTTTGGTTACAACTGCATCCTATCACAGGCCTCCCTGTAACATTCCTATGAAAGTACCAAGAATTAAGAAATTTCTCCTGCAATTATTGTAGGATACTTGTATAGAAGTGGGGTGTACCACGGGCTATCCCAATAATAGTGTTTGAGTATAAAACGAATATTGGGCCTTCAACTATAAGTTTAAGTTTTTAGTTGAAATGGTCTTTTACATGGTATCAGAGCATTGGTCCTTTACAAATCCTTCCACGGAGGTTCTCTTTTCAATTTTGTCTGATTCGTTCTTGACTGTCAATTGTTG
This sequence comes from Pelargonium cotyledonis, assembly GCA_036897625.1. Taxonomy (NCBI): domain Eukaryota; kingdom Viridiplantae; phylum Streptophyta; class Magnoliopsida; order Geraniales; family Geraniaceae; genus Pelargonium; species Pelargonium cotyledonis. The sequence goes on along the minus strand of JAYMTA010005724.1, from coordinate 752 downwards.
TAAGGTAAAAAACCGTTGATGGGGGTGATCATCGCTAAGTATGGATAAGAACTGGTAGTTTGAACCTGAACCCATGGGCACCGATATCCGACCTGCATCTTTGCGGGACTCGGATAATTTTGGGGCTGGATGGGAAGATTGCAGATTGAGCAAACCGAAACATTTTATAGGTAAAACCTGCAACCAAACCCAATCCGCGGTCTGAAACCCCCACCTTTTGAGGGTCAGGTTAGACATATTCAACCTTGACCCGAAAAAAGCCCAACTCAAATCCAGCCTAAAACCTGAATGGTCAGCTCTAGTGTGGACACTTAAGGTTGGTAAGTATGAAGTGTTAGGTAACCCTATGATACTTAAGGTCGGTAAGTATGGAGTGTAAGGTAGCTATCATCAAACTTAATTAACGTATTATGCTATAATTTAACGGTTTTTTTGTCCTCTGTACAGGCAAAGCAATGAGAAGGGGGCGAGGAATTTGCATAATTTTGTAGATGATAATAATGATGAGAAACAACATTACCACTAAACGGGTGATTAGGCAGGCTTGATTTTTGTTTTTTTTTTCTTTTTTGTTATTGTTCAATAATTTTCCGAGGAAATAAACAAGATGATTATATTATCTGAGATTGTCCTTCTTGATAAATATGGATATCAAGCATGTGGACTATGCTTCTCCGCATCTTATTTGATTTATTCGATTTCTTTTGTAGATTTCGATTATAGAGTAGTCTTGTTTGGTACATGTATTTATC
>JAYMTA010005723.1:0-11108 GCA_036897625.1 Pelargonium cotyledonis | reverse complement strand
GTCTAATTGATACATTTCACATTATTAAAGTTCAGGCTCGAACTTCTCATGCATACTTTCATAATTGTGGAAAACCATGAGTTTTCCTATACTCATTAATAACATAAAATTTCATAGTAACAAACATTGAAGTATAAGTACGTGCAGCACATTATTTTTTTTGGTTACATTAAACCAAAATGACGTCGTTTGAAAAAAAAAACGTTTTTTTATCGTTACATTCAACCAAAATGACGTTGTTTGAAAAAAAATATATATTTTTTGCTGATGTGGCATGTTGACGTGGCGATAGGCAGTGATGTGGCAACAATGACGTGACATGCAAGGCTGATGTGTCAGTTTTAACCTCAAGTAACAGATCAGCTGGATTAAAATAAAAAAACAAATAAGTCAAAGAATCAAAAAAATACAAAACTCTAATTTTGAACTAAACCTTAAAAATGAACTAGTCCAATAAGGTTAAAAAATATTACCTTTTATTTTTTTCACAAACTTTCTTAAAATACATGAAAAAAAGGACACATGAGTCCATTCACAAAAAACAAAATGAAGATTCACAAATATGGATAAATATATTATTCAAGGACCAATTACATTCTCTCTCTATAGCGCGTGATGCGCAGACGCATTGACACGAGTCCTCAACCTCACAAAAGGACGAGAGAGTTACGTTCACGCCCCAACTAAGCGCGTGAACTATCTAGTCTCCTTCACCCCCCTCTCCCAAAAGATTCACCACCGGTTCAATTCCGACTGCATGGTGGCCAATTCCGACTGAGAGCAGACAAAACCCCATATCCAAACACGGTGGTTGCAGTAACGTGACTACACGGCCTATTTTAGCAACCTCTGTCTCATAGGCAACACGCGTTCCGATTCTTTCCGTTACCTTATTTAAAAGCCACTCTGGTCTGCTTCTCCTTCCTCCTCTGCTCTGTTTTTTTTGCTTTCGCATTCATTCAAATTTCGAGCTCAGTCTCTGTACGGAAACTGTATGGACGCGTCTGTGTACAGAAAAATTCATGAAATGGCTCTTCAGATGGTGTGAAATGGCGCTTCTAAGGTGTAGAATGGTGATTCATTGTAATATATTTATTTATTTTTGTTGTTGTTATACTGAACATTCTGGAAACTTATGGATGTGTTACGTGTTTTTTCTGCAGAAGATTACAAAGTTGTTTTCTCTGATTTGTTTTTTTTTTTTTTTGCTTTTGTTCTTATTTTGTGGTCAAGATGACGATGTGCTTTGTGTTTTGCTTGTAGATTGGCCGGTTGTTCATGATTTTGGGGGACGAATCGCTCGGATTGGGTGTGTTTTTGTGATCTGCTAGTAATATCTGACCTCGCCTGTTGTTTCCAATTTATGATTCTGTGTTGGTGACTTGGTCATGGTGTTGACTGGCATGAACACGATAATGCTTAACTGAAACTAGCTTAATATGTGTTAGTGGTGTTGGTTGACATGAATAGCCGATACGTTGTTAATATATATTTTTTTTGTGTGTTTTAATCTTGAAATACTGAACATTTTTGGAACTTGTAGTGACTGTTTTTTTATCTTCAGTATTATTCCGCAGAAGAATACAGAGTTGCTTTCTCTGTTTATTGTTTTTGTTCTTATTTTGTTTTCAGATGTTGATGAGTTTTTGTTGTTGTTGTTGTTGGTAGATTGGCTGATTACCAGTGATTTTAGGGCTGAATCGCTCGGATTGAGTGTTTTTCTTGTAAAGTGATAAGAATATCTAACCTTGTCTGTTACTGTCAAGTGTCAATCTTGTGAACTCAATAACACTTGTGTTGGTTTGAATTGACACGAACGCAATTATACTGAAGAATTTATCTGAATTTGTGTTGTTGGTGTTGGTTGACATGAATTAGCAATACATTGTAATTTTTGTTTTTGTGTGTTTTCTTCTTGAAATTATGAACAATTTTTGAATTTGTATTTTTGTGTATGTGTGTTCAGATATTGATGTGTTTTGTGTTTTGGTTGGTAGATAGGCTGATTCTGCAGTATTTTGGGGCTAAACGTTCGGATTATGCTCAACTTTTTATTTTTGAACAAGGATTATGCTCAACTTAAATTAGCTTATTTTTAGTTTTTGGTGTTGCTTGGCAGGAACACAGTCATGCAGAATCTGAACACACAGTCTGTGTCATTTTTGGTGTTGCTTGACACAAACGCGATTTTGTTGAATCCAAACATGCTTAAGTTGTGTCATTTCTCTGTACATTGAAAGTGCCCTCTAATTTGGCTCAGTTCCCCTAAATTCTGTTCATAAGATTGCCCAGTAAGTCTGGGTAAATTGAGTAAATAAGGAGGGTAGGGGGTGTAATTTTTGTAATTGGCCCTAGTGTTTATATAATGTTATTGTTGACTGTTTTAATCACAAACTAATGATGTAATTAGGTAGCGTTTGGATTATAGTTTTGTCAGAAATGAAAATTACAACGGAATGAAAATGAGATTATCATTCTTCACATTAGAATTATGACTTTTTGGTTCTTGAATTTTAAAATCCAAAAGCCTTAGTGTGAGTGTGATAATCATTCATTAATCATGTGGAAATGCATTGTACTTGAAAGCATATTCCACTCCAACACAAACCTCATGTGACTTGCATTTTTTTGATGTTTTCTTCAACTATAAATGTTGATTGTTTCACTTCCACTCTTTGATTGTTAGTTTCGCTCATCTTTGTCAATCTAGCATGCCTGAGTGATCAAGCACTCGGTAGTTCAATTTAACATTGTTAGTAAGCAATGTATCCTCTGGACAACGATCCACAAATCAACTAATAATCATATTTAGTTTTTTTTATACCATACTTCTCTTCTAGGTTCTGTAAAGCTACAGAGCATCATATTTTTTAAGCTAATGCAAAAATGTCAAATCTTGGAGTGGCAAAGGTAGAGAAGAATATCGACTTCAAGTGGGGTATCATGACAGGAAGGAGTAGGAATGATAAGGACGTCAGCTTTTACAATTCATTCATCTATAATGGAGTCGAGTATCATCTCTATGACTGTGCAATCTTTTATCAAGAAGGTAACTTGGAGACTTCTATTGGCAAGTTGGTAAAGTTATATGAAATGCCCAACCGGGAAAGGAAGGTGAAGGTTGTATGGTTTCTTCGCCCCAGTGAGATACGAAATTTTTTGGGAGATAGTAATCCGAGTTGGAATGAGGTTTTTTTAACTTCTGGTGAAGGTAGTGGCCTTTGTAATGAGAATTGTGTGGTAAGTAATTTTAATGAAGCATTTCTTTTTCACCGTTTTTTTTTTTGTTACAGTTAAATTTCAATAATGGGATACATATAATGGCTTGGGTCAACCTTATTAGTATGATTTCATATTTATATTATGTGTGACTTGTTTCACCCACTTCAGGGTTACTTTCCTCCTTTTGTCATTTTGAATACCATTTCCTTATTTGATATTTACTTCGTCTTGAGATTGGAACTCGTCCCTGTCAAGAATTAGGAAAATGTGAATATGTACTTGCAGAAAGTGCATATGAGAAGAGCTTAAAGCTGTTAGACTTGATTATGGAACACATAGATGAAAAGAAACTATTTTGAGTTTCTAAAAGCTTTTACTTTTAGCCTTGATTAGTTATTATTTCAAGTAGTGGAATGTATTTTGACGAGCTTAATGAGAAGAGCTAGTATTAAACCCTATGCATGAGCTAATAATATGATCTACATGGAAGTTCAAACAATGAATCTCTCTCTTAGTCTCAGTTTCTTGTAACAAACGAGCTTGTTACCCAAGTGTACGCTCATTGCTGTCCATGCTCTTCTACTTGATTAGGTTCTTTCTATATTTATGTCAAGAACATTTTCAGGAAGCAATTATTGGAAAGTGCAATGTTGTCTGCACATTGAAGGATGAGAGAAATCCTCCAGCATCTGAAGCAGAATTAAGTAGAGCTCACTACATCTTTTACCGATCATTTGATGTTGGAAAGCTAAAAATATCAGAGAAATTTGCCGATAAAATAGAAGGAATTAAAGGTCAGTCACTTGTCTGATGTCTCCTACTTTTCTTCCTTCTATTATTTACTGGAACTTTCACGTACAATCATATTTTGTCATTGTGGTTAATTCATATATCACTTTTTATTTTAACTGGGCATGAGAGGAATCTTCATCTGATTTTTGTGGATGCTTATTATGTTAAAACATCTTCCAAACAGTTTGGTGTTCATCGAGACATCAATGCCGAAATTAGTGGGATAGAGAAAACTTCCATTCTTGTTACCATAGATTAAACCTGTACACTACTTATACATTTATATTTTGTCTACTATAGCTTTTATCAGTGGAAGGAACTCAGTTTCTTTTCCTATCCTATAAATTATTAGTAATCCATGCTGAAGTGATGTGAATTAACAGTTGGACACTTCATTCTACATTAGCAAATGTACCAACTACCAAGAAAGGAATAGGAATATCATCTAAGATTCCTACCTTTAACAAACTGATTTTTCCTTTATCAAAAGTAAATGTCATTATCTTAATTCTATCAGCTCTTGAATTGTTTTAAATGCATTGCAGTGGAACACTTTTTCAACAGGAACAATTATCACAAACTCATTGGCTTTAACAATGTTAAAGGAAATTTAGAAAAATGGACTAAATCTTCAAGTTCACCCTCCAAGTCAGACTTGGAAAATATTGTTCACAATGGAGCAAGAGATGGCAAGTCAGATTACTTTGTAAAATCTTCAAGTTCACCCCCCAAGTTGGGATTGGACCAAGCGGTTCGCAATGGAGTGAAAGGTGGCAAGTCAGATTGCTTTGTAAAATCTTCAAGTCCACCCTCCAAATTCGGATCGGACAAAGTTATTCGCAATGGAGTAAGAGATGGCAAGTCTGACTGCTTTGAAAAATCTTCAAGTTCAACCTCCAAGTTAGGATTGGACAAAGTTGTTCACAATGGAGTAAGAGATGGCAAGTCAGGCTGTTCTGTAAGATCAGAGTTCAAAGGTGATCTCAAATAATCCCTTTGTCTGTTTTACTTTGATATAACTAATTTGATAACATAACCGTGTTTTTGGCATGACTAGATTTAAAGGAAGATCCTGCTAGTGCGGGAGAGCAACCAGATATCCAGCCTTACAAGAAGAGAAAGCTTCTAAAGCCTGATGAGGGTTCTACTACCCAAAGCATGGCACCTCCGGAAGTGAATGATTTTGATGGGATGTGGAGGACCTCTAACGTAGAAGTTCCTCAACATCCATGTACTAATAGTGTCAAAACTGACAGTGAATTTTTGGAAGTCACGAGAAGGCCTGATATTGTAAGTTTGTGTGTTATAATTACTAATTAGCATTTCCTTCCTATTCCAGTTTCGTTTTCATAGAAAATGTTACTTCAGGCTTAAGATAAGTTCAGAAGTAATGTAATTGCATTTTTATTTTTGAAGGGATGCGTTAAACATGCATTTTTTTTTGGTAATTGAAGTACTTATCAATAATCCTGGGAAGATGAAAATTTTTTTACTCCCTCCATCTCAAAATGAGTGTCCACTTTCCTATTTTTGTAAAAATTAAGATAAGTTAGCTGGCGTTGGTTTATTCACTTATTGCCCCATGTGATCTAGTTATAACAAACTTGAGGGGCTCTAACTAATTTAAGTTAGTGATATTGTTGGTAAAATTATGCATAACTAACTAACCTAAAAGGAAAGTATAGGCTCATTTTGGGTCAAATTGTTTAGAGAAATTGGACACTCATTTTGGGATAAAGAGAGTAATATATATCTTACATGATCCACATAATTGGTAAATGATTCAACCTGAATCTCTGATCCTATGTTCACCAATTTTCCTTTATGATGTGTCATTCTAAATTTCTAATCTCTTCCATTTTTATGCTTGCAGGATCGAAGAAATTGGTTTAAACAACGTGTGAGTAGTCAATCTCTCTTTCTAAATTGGTTTTTCCTTTTACAGTTTGGTTGTCCTTACAAACCAGTATGAATCAGTATCATGAGCTTCTTTTTTGTCTCATAAAAGAACTCTATAATCTGTTAATGCTTATGGACAAAGAATTAGAATAAAGCATATGAATAAGCTCATGTACAATCTAGTAGAACAACAGATGATGCACAGAAGTTTGTCAAGTTCTCATATCTCCTGAAATGTCATACAAATAAGCACATTATTTACTCATAGAACATGGGATTCGATCTTTTGAGTTGTTTTTCCTTTATAAACCATCCTTCCCTATCTAAAGTAGTGTTAGGATTAACAATTTTGGAATGAGAATCTCATTCCCATTCCCATTTTTTTATTCTCATTCCTAAACAATTTTTTAAATTTAAACGCTACCTTATTGTCCTTACATAGTCTTTGTTATATATCCATCATTTGTTGGCAGCTAGGCTCTTTCATTATGTTTTTCCTATTCTCTTTAAAATTGATCATGAACCAATAGATGTTAACTTTGGTGCAGGACTTCTTAGAATTCATTTTAAGACCAGAACCTATAGATATGTTGTTTTTGTGTTAAAGATACCACGTAGGTCATTCATTTCTTGTCAATTATCATGAGATCTTAGAATTCATTTTCAAATATGAATTACCTGTTCCTATGTTGTATGTGTTAATGTATCTCACATTTGTCGCCACTTGATATACACGTTGGGCCCTCCACCTATCATCTTAAGTTTTGGGTTGGATCAAGTTTAACATAGTATCAGAGCTGGTTCTGTTTGAGCTTAGTGAACCGTTGACCAAGTTTTTCTATTTTGTTTACATTGAACTTCTGGCAGCCTTGGGAGGAAAAACTGGAAACGGCTCGAGAATTGAGCACTTTGGTTTTATTGGAAAATCTGGATCCATCATATACGTCACTGGAAGTGGAGGTAATGACCTGAAAAGTAATGACAATATGTAAAAGTCCACATTATAGTAAGTTGAGTAGGACATGTGAAGTCAGCACCTAGTATCGTAATATCTGATCTGTATCCTTATCTCCTCAGGATATAATTTGGTCGGCACTCGGGGAAAGAGTTGAAGCAAAGATGATACAGCATGGCACTTTCTCTAACCCACATTCTGTTAAAGCATTATGTTCTGGTTGTTGATTAGCAGTTGGCATGTTATAAGATGAAACTTTCAGGCATGAGAACTGATGATTATTAATGTGCTAACAGGTAAAGCTTTTGTTATTTTCAAGTCTAAAGAAGTAGCTGACAAGGCATTACATGAGTTGAGGAATAGATGCCTAATGCTACTGGATGGAAGGTATTTTATTTCTTCCTTTTCAGTCAAACTTGTCTTGCATCTAGGTAGTGATGGAACACCCCCACGTCGGACAAATACTTCACCCCTCTCAAAATGAGTATCTTGTTTCTCTACTTTTACTTCTTAAAAAGTTAGTTAGACAAGAATTAACAATGCAATCTCGTGGAGGGGAGTGATAAATTAAAAGGCTGGTTTTGACTCTGATCTTGACCCAATTGTGTTGCGTTGCTTTCTACACGGTCTCTGATCCACTTGCACAAGGACATACATGCAGTGCTCCACGCGTGGCAGGAAAATGCCTACACATGATGGGGAGTGATAAATTAAAAGGCCGTTTGCCAAAGGACATCTTGCTGTTGAAGTGAGTGATGTGTCACACGTTGGAAAAATATAAAGTGAAGTGACTACAGTGCAAGTGAAACTCTCTTAATAAAATTGACATTTTAGTAGTGGAAGCTCAAACCATTATAGATAGAACATGATATATGGATTTGACCGCTCCACAATAAAGTGACCCATATATAAATATTGGGTCAAAGCTCACACCATTATGTGTAGCCAATTATTGAAATCTCACACATGCAGTAGTGGTCTGGTCTGTAACGAGGGAGGATTGCATATATAAATGTTGGGTACCACTTTTTACCATGCTTTTATTTTAATTTTTTATATAATGTATTTCCATTTCTTGCTTATTATTCTAGCACCATATGTGATAATAGTCCGCATCAATGCCATTCAGTAGAGGAGCTCTACATTATGTATTTGCATCTACCCATATTTTAATACATGTCTTAGCTCCACTGGCAGGCCTGTTGTTGCTCGCAGAAGAACTCAAGCACTGCCGGGCCGATCAGACACCTTTGTTGGCCATCTAACCATGGACAAAAGCAAGTTCCAAAAGCAACGCGAAGAGATGGTATTTCACCCTGCCAAAACTTGTTTACTCATGTTTTACTTCTGTGCCATTTTCTGGTTTCCTTCTGCTCAGTAGGTGTCTTCTTGTGTCAGAGAAACGCAGTATCAACTTCGCATAGTTCCCAGCCCAATACTATCGTATATGGCATGGCTGTGGAGTGGAAATTGCTAAATGAGAAATCGAGTTTATGGTGGAAGGCATTACACAAGGTAAGCTTTTGGAATACCCTTAATTTCATAGCTTAGGATAGAATGGAGAGGACAGGTACAAATCTAAAAATAAACATGGTAAGCACAATACTATATTAACTGTTAATTCATTTAAAGTGTTGGTAGAAATACCAAGACATGTTGGGCTACGTGGTTAAAACACTTTGGATTCCATCTGAGGTTTCAAGTTCGAGTCTCCTTGTTGAGTATGATGTGGGCTAATATGAATTAAATATAGTGAGAACACGAATATGAAAATTGTAGAAAAGTATACAAGCTTATTTAAAAGATAAATAAATAATACTCTTTTATTTTGAAACAAAAATGCAAGAGAAACAAGACAATCACCTTATGACGAAGTGAGTTATAATCAATGGGAGCAACTACCTCCACACCCCTACATGTACATTAGTGTTGGCAATTTAGATTTTGGGTCTAGGTTGTGAAGATCTAACCCGATTAAAAAAGAGTGCAAGTTTCGGAACGGGTTTTAGATGTGAAATTCATTGTTTCGTGCTAGTTTGTCTGATCTGAAAATTAACCAGGTATATTTCATGCAGTCCGGATCTATAAAAATGTGGATTAAGAGTTACGAGACTTCTGCTTAAAGACTAGTGTAGTTGCGTAATCCAAGGATATTTTTTTAAAATATCATTTTTTATATACAGTAGTCTTTACATCTCAAATGAGTGTTCTTTCAATTTTTAAGAAATAAGAAGTTAGTTAATGTGATATATTTACACTTGTATCCTCACGATATGTGTTGAGAGATACTAACCAACTTGTTATGACGATACTATTGAACATTAGTGAGTATATGTTTTTAGATCGTCTCTCTACCGCAACTGAAGAATCGTGAGAATGATACATATCTTTATTTTTCATGTTTGGAATATGATTAGAATTTTATATCTTTGATTACGACTCTAGGCCAACACCCATTGGGGTCAACCGGCTTAATACATTTTATATCTCTCAAAGTTAGCAAGATATGTTGGACTAAGTGGTTGATGCGCTTTGGATTCTCTTTGAGATCTTAGGTTCGAGCCTAAGCTAACAATTAACAGGGTGACGCCCCCCACTAGAGATTTATGAGTTTAAGAGAAAAACTAACAACTAACAGGGTGGTGTCCCCACTAGAGGGTGAGAAACACATGCCTCTGTGATAATTTCTTTTAAAAAAAAATGAAAATGACTTGGTAATGAGAAACTCATTTAAAAAATTCAATTCAATTTCTAGGTAACATTGTTTGAAAAATGATGCTTTTTGTTCTCTGACCATTTGGCATTCTTCATACTCATTTCAGGGAGGTTTTAATGTTAAAATCTTGCTCTTTTTACACCATCTTCTTCTTTACAGCGGCAAGAGGAGGAAATTCTGAATCTTCAGAGCCAACTGAAGAAAAAGTCATCATGAATACAGGTTCTTTATTCTTATCACACAACATACATATCTTACAGCAACTTTTTTGTGTCTTTTTTTGTGAATTGTAGAGCTAGAAGGCATTTAGGCAAGGGATGTTTCCCATTTTGACATCTTAAGAGAATGTAAATGATAGCCACCTAGAGTGAAGTAAAGAAGCTCTTTTTCCTTTTTGTGCAATATTTTTTCCATATATTTGGTCGCTAACTTAAACGCCATGTGATTGTTGTGCTAACAAAATTTTCTAGCTAAAAATTGTCACTCCAACTTCACATGATGTCACGGTTACTGATTGGGTTAATTTGAAACAAAATAATATGTAGGATAAATTAGGTATTTATTCAAAATAAAATGAATATTTTGATAACAAAATCAAACCATTTTCTTGATTGAAGATGTCAATTCGTTTGGGCGGATACAAAATATTTTGCAAGCATTTAGATTAATTTCGATGAGAAATGAAGATGACAATCTCATTTTATTCTTTTAAGTATATTCGCTAACCTGGTTTCCGTGTCACGTCTCGAAATAATGGGCCTATCCCAAGCGCCTTATCAGATCTTTTTCACGGATGCAGACCAGCGTGCTTGCATTTTGCAGGCATAACCTCAACGCTTATAGAAAAAGTTGACCCATCTCTCTGAATGTGGGAGTTTGGGTCACCCCACGGGGACCGGTTCTTTTGGTCCGTGACAATAGGAACTGCAGTAAAACCTTAATCCTATCCCTTGCTGAGAAAAAAAAAGGAAATTTTTTTGGTCGTTAAAATGGCTTGCACGAGAATCATACTCATTCCAAAATAAAATTCTTAATTCAAACACGGCTTCAGTGAAAAAAAAGAGGCAGTGCAAGAAAAGTTTTGCCAGCCAAGAAGCCCTTTCCTAGAAAGATCAATAAGAAACCCAACATTTCAGAAGCTATATAGATTATTAGGATAAGAACAAACATGGGTGAGACCACATAAACTAATTTATAATGTCACCAAAATACATTTTTTTTCTGGTCAACAAGTTACAAACACCAAAAAGAAACATTATAATCATGTTCCAAAAACTATTATTCCTTGGTAGATTTGTTTATGAGAGACTTGTGGATATGTGGAATGACTCCTCCACCTGCTATTGTTCCCTTTATGAGGGTATCGAGTTCTTCATCTCCACGGATAGCAAGCTGCAAATGTCTAGGTGTGATACGTTTAACCTTCAAATCCTTGCTGGCGTTCCCAGCTAACTCGAGTACCTCAGCGGTAAGATATTCTAGTATAGCGGCTGTGTAAACAGCTGCGGTTGCTCCAACCCTCCC
>JAYMTA010005722.1:0-11108 GCA_036897625.1 Pelargonium cotyledonis | reverse complement strand
ACCACAGTCAACATGGAGGGTTTGGTTAAGAGAGACATGGCTCGCTCGTTCTGTTTTTGCTTTCGCGGGTCTCGTGTTAGGACCTGGGATGCCTAATAGGGTCTCGCAATTACAGTTTGGTATTTTGGTTTCAGTTGTTGGCTTGTTTTGTGTTCCAGATTATAATGAGGATTGGTGTATCCCTCGCTTAAATCGAACCTGCGACGATAGGGCTTTAAGCCTCTATGTCTCTGTCTGGTTCGGGTTACTAGAGTTGTAATCTTTAATTGTATTCGTTTTTCTCTATTAATAAAATAAAGTATTTCCGTTAAATAAAAATCTGGAATATTGTTCAAGAACAAATAGTCAGATGAAATGTACATGTTGATGGATAATAATACTCGTTTCGCGTCAAATATTAATGTTCACTCTCTCAATTTCATGAAAAATGAAGGTGAGTTCTGTTGGGAAAAGAACAAAGGAATATGCACAGACTAAAAGAACAAGGAGAAACAAATACATAATAGGACATTTTAGTAAACACTGTTTGATTTTACTCCAATTGAAAGGGAACTGCAAAAAAAAAAAAAAAGGAACTGTAAGGCTCCTAGCCAAAGTCCTATAACACACTCACATTATGTCATCATCTGGTCTATTTAGAGTCATGGATACTAATGATGCTACCCGATAAATCATAAACTAAATCAACGAATGACGACTTGACACGTGACACTCAAGTACTACGACTCCTGCCATTTCTCAATAGAGACCATACTCTTAAAAGATGCGGAGATTCCTGAAATCTTGAGGAGCGCGTGGTAGAAGGCCTGCCCGAGCAAACACGCGGGACGAACACGAGAGCCCCCGAACGGAGGCTGATCCCAACGCCCAGCCGACTTGGCCTAAACAAATCTCAAACAAATCGTTGCTCGGTTGGTGTTTTGCGTTGCCTTTCTACGTTGCACCGTTTCACAAATAATCTAGAGTCGATCGGGTAGAACTCCAAAACAAGCCCTAAGTTGATGTCATATTTTTCTTTTTTGGTAACACAAGTTCATGTCATTTCATTACTTAATAATTAGTTGGTTAGGGCACCCACACAAAAAAAGAAAAAAAAGAAAAAAAGCTTTTCTTCATAACTGATGAAACCATAACTAGATTTAGAACTCCAGCATCACATATATACATCAACACAGATGTATAATTTTATCTATATAACATGATCTACTCCGAGACATCAACTCAACCTAATGAACCACATCAGAACAGAAGCAACCCAAAACATATGACCTAAACATTATAACCATATATATGTATATGATGTTTTAATTTCCTGAAAGATTCGATCCGGAAGATCAATATTGCCAATTGCCATCACCATCAAACAAAGCACATGGAGCTGTTATTTGAAATATTGTCTCCTCCCATAAGCTCCCCAGCTCTATAAACTAATCATATTCAATTAGGTCAATCATATTCTCCGTACCTGCAGCCACTTCATTACTAGTACTCGTATCAATATCGGACTGATCAATACTTGATGATGACCACGACGAATACGACAGATTCGATTCTTGTGGTGATGATAATGGGAACATCCCTTCAAATTCCAAGTCCATTTCTGTGTTCGATGATTCGTAAGTCTCCGCAGGAAGCGTTTTACAATCATCAGTAATTTCGGGAAAGTTCTTGATCAATGTCTTAGCTTCTATTAATGACGATGTCGTTGTTGATTTATGGTTCGTCTGCTTCCTGAAGTGCGTATTCCAGTAATTTTTTATTTCATTGTCGGTTCTTCCAGGCAATCTTGATGCAATTACGGCCCATCTGATTCAACAAATTATAATATGTATGAGAATATGAATTGGCTGGCCTGAAGTTATATTAAAGTAACACTGAAGATGCTTAAAATCAATTATATCAACTAATTATCCTTAACTAAGTAAACCTATATATATATCCAGCAAGAGTTGCTGAAGATTCACACTAAATTGTAGAATATGTTAAAACATTTCACTAATTAATATATAAAAGACAATAATTGATTCTTGATTACATGGGATGATTTGTGTTTTAAACTGTTGTTCAAGTAAACTATGTTATACACTACAGTCTAGCTAGAAAACTTATAATAGATAGGCTTTACAAAAGCAGTTGTTGCTTGTCATATTATAAAGTCGGATTAGGCCATAAAAGCTGGATTTAGTTTTATAATTATTAAGACAAAGCAATGAAGATATATACAAATCATATATATAATCATATGCAGTCTTTCATGAGGAGGCCGACTAAAAATATATATATTAGCACAAAGAGTTAATTTCATTTCCGGAACAATTTTATCTGTAATTACAAGGAGAAGCAAATTATGCATATATTATATGTAGAGGAAATTGTAAAGCAAAATATATATTTTGTATCCAAAGGATTAGCATCTATATCTTCTCCTTGATCAACCTAGTTTAAGTTAGTAGGCACAACAAATAACATAAGACTTGTATAATTTTATGTCATGTTTGTTCCCAATTGAATATGGTTGATTGTATATCGTTGAGTGGAAGATATATATGATTTTCAAGTACTAATTATAAGTAATTACCTATTTCCGATCTGTTGTTGCATCTTGATTATGATTTCCTCTTCTGCCTTACTGAAGTTTCCATGCCTAATGTTCGGTCTCAGATAATTCATCCAACGAAGCCTACAACTTTTCCCAGATCTCGACAAACCTGAAATATAAGTAGATTAAAGAAATGATCAGTTAATATAAATCATACACTTTAAAGCAAGAAATCATTTTGTTTAGTTAAGAATATATTCCCACCAGCAAATATGGCCATATAGTTCCAGTTCCAAATGCCATATCGGTTAATGTAAGCTATCAACTTGTGATCTTCGTCGGGACTCCATGTGCCTCTCTTCAACGTAAAATCAGCCGGAGCCCTCCCCATCTCTGCTAATTAGTATTCAATTAATCTTGAAACACTTGTTGATGAGTGGAAATATAAATGCAACATAACATAAATACTGCAGGTACTTATATATATGATGAATCCAATGATCAGTTGTAGGGAACGGTGTTGACTGTTGAAGGTCTACAAACAAACGTGTTGATTTACCAGAAATGTTTTTCAGCAGACGAAGCTACCTTGTTAGACACTAGATCAGAGAGGATCTGGTTCCTCAATGAACATCTCTATAAACAATTGTTTTCAATTCCAACCCTTATTTTAATGCACTACGATCACATCATATGTATATATATATATATGTATATATTTGTATATTTTACTTACTCCATATCTGTAATAGATTCAGTTCCCTCTACCTTTCCACAATAACTAGCTATTCGTTTAGATTGATCTGGTCGTCGTCGCTCATATATATAGTATATTAATTGAACTTCATATGGTATAAATCAATGTGTATATGTTGCCCAAATTGATATATACAAGAAAGAAGTTTCAAGCAAATGTATTTACTATTTACAAAACAAAAGGAGTGGCATTACATGCAATGAATTGGATCGACAATGTTGACTGTCAGCATACATGAATCTAGCTATATGGGTTCCTGGTCTTTATATATTAGGATTTACATAATAATAGGATCACATACAACATTTTGTATTGGTAATTTACGTCTTTGCATATTGGAACTCCCAATTAAATCCAAAATCTTTCGAGAAGTTAAGAATGTTCAACAATCAACATGGAGAGGCCAGTTTGTTCATACCTCTAATGATCCGTATGTTAGGGTCACTATATTCCTGAATGTGGCTTAATTACGCTATACATATTGATGGCGGTTTTCTTCACTACGGTAATAATAAAATAAAATATTAAAAAAACAGTTTGACTTCTTTCGAGAGTGACACATCAGGGAACGAAACTACAAGTTTTTTGAGTTTCAGATTTCGAAATAGACGAACACATGCATTAAGTGAATAAAATAAGTTTGTGAGTGCTGAAATTCACCCTAAGTTGAGAATCCGTTCTTTACCAAGTGTATTCAGAACGCTACTAAGAAAAATGTAAAAATTAATGTCAAGCCCTGGTTCCATCAAAAGATATATTTAACCATGGTATATGATGACCACAAAGATCACCCGCACTTTAGAAGAAATCAAAGAAGTTTATCATGAGTACCACAGGAGGAACAATATAAACATGATAGACTATGTTGAGAGTGTTGAAGAAGCGATGATGTCATTTGGCGGTTGGAACTCCTCGGATGTTAATAAGAATCATCTTCTTGAGGAGTCATAGGTGTAGTCTTTGAGAAGTGTAGGATCTCGTCATTTCATTATCCCAACTGAACGACGTGCCAACTGACTAATTTGACACATCAATTATCTCATTGATGACTTAATTGATCCACAATTAATCAATTATCTGATACATCATCTCATAAATCTTGCGTTCCGCTCTCTAAGCGTAGATGAGAATGTTGTCATTTCTTATATGTTGATTTGTCACTTGTTTAAACTTAATTTTATAATATAAAATATAATAATTAATTTACAATGCAGATAATTTGTAATAAATTGAGACAAATTGCATTTTCCATTTTCAATTATTTGTTACATATGTTTCTCCTAAACTTCCTCATTAACACTAATAATGGATTTGTTTAATGAACAAGTTGCTATATATTGCCATCTAATTATTTTGAGGATGGTGACATATACAGCACACCAGGTTTGAAAATTTTTGTTCAGAGAGAGACTCGTATAAGAAAATTTAATTTAACTGATTAGTTTGGTATTAAATTTATACACATGTATAAACGGTGAAGAACATTTCTTGGTAAACACGTTAAATATGACTCAATGATTTTGTCTTTAAACTAATAAGGGTAATTACGTACAAATGATTAGGGGGTGTAAACGAGTCAAACTTTTAATGAGATGCTCGAGCTTGGCTCGTTAATAATTCTGGTTGAACTAGTATAATCAACCTTGAGCCGAACTAGATCGAGCCTGGTGGAGGATCGGTTTATTAAATTAGCTGAGCTTTTGAGTCAAGCATTTTGAGTCTCAATATACTCGTAAGTCGATTTGTTTATTATTTTTCAACTAATATATGTTATATTATATACGATTTGAGAAAAAATATATTTTTACTAAACATGTAATATAATATATGAATTTTTTTTATCCATATATATTTTTTAAAATTTAAATAAAACTTGCTATATAATTTATTTGTATGAATCACTTGTATATTTTAAGTTTGTAGAGATTTCGTAAAAAAAAAAAGTTTTTGTAGAGATAAGGGTCAAATTAGTACACTAAAAAGTTTCATTTGTTCATTAGTATGCGAAGAATAATATATCGTTCAATTTGGTACACGGCCGAAGAATATTAAACTAATTTAATACGTAGTTAACTCTTAGGTAGTTTTTTCATAAAAAGTAATGACATATATTTACATAAAATAATAATAAGACAGTCAACAATTGAGAGGTCGTCGGGCTTGGCAAGGGGTGATGGAACCTCGCATGGCCGAGGCTCTAGCGATTCGGTATGTTGTCTTGTGGGTGTGGGACCGGGGATGGTTCGTCATGGAAGTTGAATTGGATGCAAGTGAAGTGGTCAATGCAATTTAGACTAGAGGGAAGGGTGACACCACTGCCTTTGGTCTGATTATAGTTGATATTCGCTGTTTAGCAGCTCAATTTCTTTTTACTAGTTTTAGTTATATTTTCCGATATGCGAACCAAGTTGCCGATGGTTTAGCTAGATCCTCAGAGCTTTCATTAGATTTAGACGCATGGGTCGAACCGTCTGGATCGGAGGCTATTGATACCTTATTATTGTCAGATTTGGCTAGTTAATAAATACAATTGAATTGTCTTAAAAAAAAAAACAATGGATTACAATTTATTTGGACATAAATAAAATTAGTAAATGAAGTTGAAATATCATTTGCATTATTTATTGAAGGGTGCAACATTTTCTTCCAATAAATGCGTATTATATACATGGAAAGAGGAAGTAAGGAGTTTCGTGTAAATTTTCTTACAAGTGCAGACTAAACCATCTGGAAGAATATGCATGGTGTGAAAGCAAATATATATAAATAAGAGGAGCTCGCAATTGACGTTAAGATATAATCATATTTTTGTCTGATGGTCATTGTTTAATACATATAATTGACATTACTTGTATGTTGTGGAAGCTACACTTTTTGCATGGCATCATATTGTTTGTCACAATTAATCCAAATTCAACATGGCGTGCTCTCATTTTATATTGACTTCCAATTCTGTCAACTATATTCTATATTTGCTTTGACTCATAACTCAGAAATTAGCTACGTACCTGAACTACTATTTTAATTTCTCTACAACAAATTTGTTTTTATTTTCATGTTCTTAGAAGCAACATTTCATTGATTATTTTATAGTAGAATAATTATGTATACATTTATGTTACGTTCGATTACATATATTGTGCATATGTTATTACATACATAATAGTTCGTAAAAAAATAAAAAACATTAGAAATCATTTTTTCATGAATAGCTTGGGAGATGGCATGAATAAAAGAATCTCACCCTCTTCTTCAATCTCATTTCCTTTTTTCTCTTCTTCTTCTTCTTCTTCATCCCATGATTCCCAAAGTTTCTTGCCTTCATCACAAGAACCATAAGCCCAACTACACAAAAAGTAGTAGAAAACATTGACTACACTCATGAAAAAGAGAAGCCAATAGTAATAGTCATAGTGAGCCTTGTTCAAGTTATTTCCCACCCAACTCTCTTTCCCTC
This sequence comes from Pelargonium cotyledonis, assembly GCA_036897625.1. NCBI lineage: Eukaryota > Viridiplantae > Streptophyta > Magnoliopsida > Geraniales > Geraniaceae > Pelargonium > Pelargonium cotyledonis. Next base: position 4,355 of record JAYMTA010005722.1, on the reverse strand, counting down.
CCTTTTTGGTCACATCATCCAAAATGTTCACAATCAAGCTTCCCACCAAGTTCCCCACAGCCATCCCAAGTGCCACAAGTGCCACTCCAATACTACTAATGCTCTTTGGAAACTGTGAATAATAGAATTCTACCTGTCCGATCGCATTAAACGCCTCTGCCACGCCCGTCAAACAATATTGTATCACTAGCCACATTGCAGACATGTGTTCAAGAAGCCTTCACTGATTGCTAGGGTTCTCCGTCTCCTCTCGACCTCTGCGGCTGCTGCGGTGGCAAAACACGAGATGATTAACCCTATTCCCATCCTTTGTTTTAGGGTAAAACCGTTTTTGTAGCTGGTGTACTTAGCCAAGATGGGGATTAGGATGAGATCGTAAATAGCTACCCACTATGTTAAAGTAAGGATAGTAAAGACGCCATACGAGCCTGCAGGGATCTCGAAACTTGAGGACTTGAAGGGATGTCTGTCCATTGTGCTGGCTTGGAGAACGGGAACTGTGTGTTGACTTATCGTCACAGCGATCATGATGCCAGCGGACCACATGGGAATCACTTTTGCCACAGCCTTCAGTTCCTCTACTTGTTTGACCGTACATAAGTTCCAAGAATTGATCGCAATTCCATTTGAGTCCAAATCATTGTCGCGATTTCTTATCATACAAGCTTTGTTAAGACACCTAATATAACAAGTAACAATTATGTCAATCGCAGCACTTACTTCTATTAAAAGGTTATGAAATCGAATCCACTTTATACTCAAATAAGAAGTTTATGACATGAAGTGCACCTTAGCTTATTTGTTGGTGTGACAATTTTGGAACCCTTGTGATAATAGTAACTCCCATCCAAGTCCTTGGGTGGTAAAGGCAAATTCCTATTCTTCCAAGCAACAACCATAACTTGAGCAAAACTAGTGAACAAGCTCTTGTTGGGCTTGACCTTGACATAGATTGAAGATCCCAACAAGAAGAAGAGAGTGGACAAAAACATGAGGCCCACAGGGACACCAAGTCCCACAATCCAACCAGCCTGTTGTTGGAGATGCACAATGACAGTAACTGATATTACAATTGAAACTCCAACAGAAGCATAATACCAATTGAAGTAGCTTTGAAGTGTCCTCTCATTTTTAGGGTCACCTGGGTTTGCAATTTGGTCTGCCCCAAATGGCAAGGAACATGCCCTAATCCCACCGGTCCCTATGGACATGAGACCAAATGATGTGAATAGAAACAAAAGTTGACCCGGAGACGCCCCTACACAGGGCCCACCCTTGGTTAGGTCACAATGGGGAGGCCTTGCTTGGGTCAAAATTGATGTTAACCATAGTGAAGCTATGCCCTACAAACATAATATAGTTGGAGCGTTTAATGTAAGGAATGAAAACGAACATTGATTTTGAGACGGAGCAAGCACTGTTTAACAATGAGAGAACAAAAATTATGCACTCACTAGAAAACTGAGAATGACTCCGACGGCGATGACACACATTCGACCAAAATAAGCATCAGAGATGAAGGCTCCGACTGTGGGCATGAAGTTTGAAATGGCCGGCCACAAGAACAATACACTTGTTCCTTCTGCCGGAGTCATATGGTATTCCGATATCAAATAAAAAATCATATTTACTTGAAGCCCAACACTTGCCACTCTCTCAATTGTTTCATTTGCTGCACAACACATTTCAATTATTATTATTTTTTGGAAAACAGAAACTAAATGGAAATGGATGGGTAAATATAGTGTTTTCACGTGTATTTTGTCACATAGGCGACGTGTGACGTGTTATTGCATAAATTATGCGATTATCGAATTATGAGGAGATATTTGAAATATAATTATTCACCCATGATAAAAGGAAGTGTCCTCAAGCCACCATATTTTCTAGTGTCTTGTTCTTCTTGAACGTTCATGACTTCTTTCTCATTGATTGTTCTCATATTCCGACTCGTTATATCACCTCTGCATGACCACAAAAATTAAGTAGAAACAGAGAGCTTAATAAATAACTTGGACATAGAGCCAAAAAACAATGTTACATATTATATGTGTTCCTTTTACCAATTTGGACTGTGCCTTGAAAGCCTACTATTTTATATGATATTTCTTTTTATTATCACTCGATCTAAATTTTTGCTCACATGAAAAAACTCATGCACAACTTTATACTAAAAGAAACGATTTTACCTGAGTTCCAATCTTGTCGTTGAGAAAGGTTTGGTTACCGAAGAATGATCAATTGGTGGAGCTGTTCGTGGTGCGATAGTCATGTTTCCTAATTAATTAGAGCTTCGTGTTTTAATTTATTCCTGTGTTTGTCCTGCTTTTGGCTTTGATTATATTTATATATATACTTTTTCGTATCAGTTGTAGACTTGTATCTGTTTTTCTGTACCAGCCTCTTGCTTTTATTTGTGTTGTTTTTTGTTTGTTCCGTTGGCCTGTTCGGGTGGATTAATGATTATTTTTATCTTGTTGATGCTGTTCTGGTGGTTTAACAAATGTATATATGAAAAAAAATAATCACATAAATATATATTTAGGGGATGAAACTCAACGATACTATGAAAAGACGATATCTCTTAAACTAACATATGTACCCGTCCAATGAAATTAGGGATGTGGAATGTCCGTCTGAATTCATTTCTTTTATTACCAAACATAACACATGAATTGTCCACCATATATAAGCCTTGAGCAGCTATTTCGAAAGGCTCATCCCATAAGGTCCCCAGCTCCAGAAACCTCTCTACTGAGTCTTCTATGATCATATTCTCATTAGCAGTGCCTTGATCGGTGCAATACGACGACGTATTTGAAATTTGTAGTGATGACATTGGGACTATAGTTTCCAACTCCAACTCGACTGAGTTTGATAAGTCGGGAGTCTTTGCAGTGTGATCATCACTACTAACGCCCGAATTATCCATCAATGACTTATGTTCTTCCTGGCAATCTTGATGCAATTGTCGACCATCTAATCCTACAATTACAAAAATATATATAATTAATTAGCATTATTGAAGTGTTAGCTATGCTTACAATTAATTATTTGAATGATTAGCTAATTTGACACACACATATATATTATACTAGACATATTTTTTAGGAAAGCATGAGTGCTGTACCACAACAGTTGCATAAATAAATGTTCAAATATACTAACATACTATGAAATTGTTCAAACGAACGTAAAAAAATGTGTGTGGAGCATCTCTCTTTTAGCTAGTAATTACCGATTTCCTAGCTGTTTGTCCATCTTTAATATGACTTCCTCTTCTTCCTTGCTAAAGTTCCCATGTTTAATATTCGGCCTTAGATAATTCATCCAAAACGAAGGTTGCAACTCTTCCCTGATCTTGACAAACCTACATGGAAGATAGATTAATTAAGCAGATATATATGATTAATACATATATAATTCTTGTAAACCAAGAAACATATGAATGAAGGTTTGCATGGCCAATAATTAATGTATATATGTAGCAGCCAAGAAGTGAAGTAAATTTATAGCAATTATATAGTAATTCCAATAATTAATATTCATACCAGCAAATTTGGCCATATGGTTCCAATTCCAAATGCGATATCTGTGAATATAAGCTACCAACTTTTGATCTTCATCAGGACTCCATGTGCCTCTCTTCAAGCTTAGCACAGAACCTGGAGTCGTCACCATCTCTAATCGATCTCGATCTCTTCAATCTTAAAACATCAACCATGCATACACAGCAACTGCTAAATATATGACTTGTTTCAAGAACTAAGCAACAGGTTATGATATGATTTTAAAGTTTGTTTTCTTCTGTCCTAAAACTGAGAGCATGCAAGAAGATGAAAGTTATAGATGGGAAGAAGAAAAAAGAAGGTTATCTATAACTGGAATCATCATGTGCTCACTGAATTGTTTATTATGTGATGTTGGAGAAAGAAAGAAAATTAAAGAAATGATAATGGGCACTGTGCACCAAATGGTGTCAGGTCAACCTTAACAAAAGCTGGAATTAGACAAGTCTTTAGGTAAAAACTCTATCACAACAGTAAAAAACTTCCATGCACATATAAATAGTTGATTGCAGATTCACTGGGAATTAGAAGCAAACAGGTAAGGTAATGGAAGTGTGCACAAAAAATTGAAGTGAAACTTCATTTCTTCACTTTCCTTCAATTTGATTGTGTTGCCACTAAATCTGGAATATTGTAGAGTATTGAACATACCCTCTCCTGACCGTGGGCTTTATGCTCTCTGAGTAGCATATTAGGGTTTTAGTTCTTTGCACTTCAGTTTTTGACGGCGTACTTGGGTTCTCGGCGGCAGCGGATCCGACACCAGTGCAGGTGCGAGCAACGGAG
>JAYMTA010005721.1:0-11109 GCA_036897625.1 Pelargonium cotyledonis | reverse complement strand
AAATGACACAATTGTGGCAATTATTGGTCACGGAAAAGGGTATAAATTGTAATTTTTTAAACTATATGTAAAAGAACGTAACTTTTTTTTACCCAAAAAAAAAATACACCGGCGGCCAGAGTAGGAATTCCGGGAAGGGATTGATTTTTTGGAATAAAAAAAATAGACCCTTGGCGCCAAGCCTTGAAGTGGCGCCAAGGGTCCTTTTTTAATTCCAAACAATTCGAAGGGGGCTAGATGACTAATTTTTCATATTATGTGGCTAATTCTCTAAAAAAAATTTCTATTGGGCTAAAAGCCAAAAAACCTTAGTATGAAACCCATCACTTTCAGTCCCATAATTGATGCCAAGCTTCCATTGACACTGAACCTTCTCCTTGGACTTCACATTAAATAACAAAATTTATCAATCTCTCTCACTTCCATCTACCACAAACCAATACATATCGTCATTTTGAATATTTTGGATTTAGTGATTAATTGAACTTAAAATCATTGATATAATACAAAAAAACCATTTACGCAAAAACATAAATCCCTCCCTATATATAATTACTGTTAATTAATCCACACTTAACTTTAAGTGAGACACTAATCACCATTTCTCGCCGGAAAGCTCATCGATTCTCGTCGGAGAAATGTCGATCTCTATCAGATTCTCTTCGTCGAACTGAAACTCATTCATATTTTTGTTAAAATCTCTCTTCTTACCGTCCAAAGCAATCTCAATCATCTCCTCTCTGTCCTCGTCATCCCACCGGAAGCAAATATTCTCCGGCGAGTCCCAGCCTCCGAACGCCGGAGATCCTCTGCCCGACGACGAGTCTGAATCCGAATCCGGGTAGTACAGCGACAGAGATGGGTATCGCTCGCGATCCGCCACGGACTGGGCCGGGTTTTCTCTATTCGGGTCCTCGCCTTCTTCGCATTCCTCGTAAATCACCTCTAACGACGCTCTCACGTTCCATTCCACGAACGATTGCTCGAAACTCGTTTCGGGTTCGGAGTCCGTCTCGGTTTCGTTCGTGACCGAATCGCGATCTTCGTTTCCCGAATCGCATTCCTCTGCTTCGGCTCTGTTTTCATTGCATTCAATTCGAGTTGTCTGAGCCACTCCCAAACTAAGAAGCGTGAGCAACAGCGTTCCGGTGAGGATCAGAACCGGAGAGAAGACGATTGTGAGAAAAAGGTGAGGGAAATATAGGAGAATTAAGGAGTAGAGAGAGATAATGGAGCAGAACAGGGGATGGGAGCTGAGAGACGAGAGGCCAGAAAGTGGTTCCATGGTGGAGAGAAAGGGGTTGCAGGAAACGGTAATGGAATCAATTACCTCCATGGATGGAATTTTTAGCTCCGCAAGAGACGATGTGAGAAAGAATTGGGGAGCTGTGAATGAAGAGACCCATTTGAGAAAAGAGTGAGAAACAGAGAAGAAAGTGAGCGACAAAAGATGAGATATGGGGCTATAAAAAGGAAAATAAAAGACAAGTGTGTGTGAGTTTGGTAGGCTGTGGGGTGCGTGAGAGCAAGACATGGAATAAGAAGAAGAGGGAGAAGAAAGAGATTTGGTGGTGTCACTAATTCAATGGTGCTTATTTTTGGTATGTGGTCTATTTCGTTGTGCAATTACTAAAATGGCATTACGCTTTTGTTGAATGTTCTCTTACATCCTCTCTCGCATAAAAAGTTCGGTCTTGTGAAAAAGAGGTGGTGAGATTTTTTTTTTTTCATTTTGCCTTCTTTTAATGTTAATTGATTCAATGGATAATTACAAGTGAGTATCCTTGTGTACGAGACTAAACTCATATTGAGTGAGGTAATCCAGTCGTCTTCTCTTGAACTTGTGATTTGCGCAAGAAAACACACTAAAATTAGTATAGTATGAGTTGGGATGGACGGATGCAGCGACATGGGGAGATTTGTGCCGCGGCATTGAGGAGATTTTCGCGAGGAGCTCGTGCTCCACGTGACACGGAGGAGTTTTCGGTTTACTTTCTGCGCAGGACAACGTACTACAAACGGAGTACACTAGGTGGTGTTTCCGAAACGCCGCCTCAAGTGTGAGAATGAGTTGTTTGCCGAAATACACGAATGCTCTAGAGAGCTTTTAGAGAGAGAACACTAAAGAGATAAGTGAAATCTCAAGATTGTGAGGATGTGAAGATTCATTTCTCTTACCAAAAGAGTGGTAATTATACATTTTCATCAACTAGTGTCATGTGTCAGCGTACGATTGGTTGTTGAAGGTGTGGGGCTCATCTTGCTCCATTTGTGATTTGGGCCTCCTGCTCCCCGAACGCATTGCTCATGCGCACCCCATCAGTAGGAGATCCCGTTCGTCTCTTACGTACTAGGGTACTTGTCAAAGCCTTTAGAAGACCACGGGGTAGCGTCCTAAGGCTTGGGGGTGTTGATATGTTGTAACTTGTTGGGGCATCTTGAAAGTGATCTTATGGGGTGGAGACCTTGTGAGGGTCTTAGAGAAATGTGTTTAGTTAATGAATAATGTATGGGATCGAAGAGGATCGACCGGTGATCGCGAGACTTGTTCTTTGGGTTGGGATGATGGATGCAGCGACATGAAGAGATCAATGTCGCGCCATTAGAGCGGTTTCTGCGAGGAGCTCGTGCTCCGCGTGACACGGAGGAGCTTCCAGTTCTCTTTCCCTTCGAGGGCCAAAGTGGGTAACCAAGGGGCACTTGGAGTAGTTCTCATAGCCTTGGGGGGCTCCTACTTGCTGGGAAGCTCTTGGAATGCCCACTTCGGCCAGGGAGCTCTTAGGGTGTTTTCTCCATCCGGGAAACTCTTGGGAGTCTTGAGTGCATGGTGAACACTTAGAGTAATTTTGGAGCTCTTCAGTCGCATTTGGGCCATCTAGGCGGGGAGCATGGCGTTGCAGAGGAGTGACCATCCGGGAAGAGCACCCATGCCGCAACATGGGGGACTTGATGTCGCGACATCGGGCTGGGGAGCTCAGTGTTTCCATTGGGTAGCGCGGACATGCCGTAACATGGAGCCCCTATGTAGCGACATCTTTCCCGTCGTTCGTCTCTTCGTATTTTGGCTGTTTTTTTTATAGATTTTCTCTTGCGCTTAGTCACCTCGGGGATGTTTGAGAACTTCAGAATGAGTGAAATAATTTTCTTGGGGAATCTTGGGTCTTGGGACGAGCGTGGACGTACTGTTCCTAGCTTGGTTGCTCGGGTGGCATTTGGTCACCACGTGTCGCTATGTCATTTGTCTTGTGAATTCCTTTCATGTTTATTTTTTGTTTGAAATTGTTTAATTGTTACATTGATTTTATAGTTTGTGCTTACTCCCTTGGTTAAGTTTGAAGCTTGTCTTCCCTTATTGGAAATGGTTTTGTAGTGGACTCTAATGAATTTCAAGTCTTAGAAGTCATGAAAATTGAAGGGGAGAATTAAATCATTGTCTTCCGTTTGATTGTGGGTAATAACTTTAATCTAGTTGAGCATAAAGCTAGTATAGATTTTAGTTTTGTTAGTTAGTGCGCGAATCAAGCGATTTACGTTTCGGTTAGGTCGTCGTGTTTTATGTCCGACTTAAATTAGTGGGTGGACTTACAGGCTCTTGATGAGATTTCATATTTATAATATTTCACTTATAATTAATATAATACGAGTTACTTCAAAAAGAAAAAAAAATTCATGTACGTTAATTTTTTGATATATCATCGTTACTATTTGCTTGATATTTAAATAATTTATTTCCTTTTTATTTATTATATAAAATTATACTTTAAACTATAATATAACTCATATTTACTTATAGTTCAACACATTTTCATTTTGTAATCGAATAATTTATTTATATATCATAAATTTAGTCTCAAATTCAAATTCAAAAGTCAGCGGAAAAAACTTTAATATCCAAAATATCTTGAATTCATTTTGATAAAATAAAAATTCATCTATTTGTATACGAATTTTTTTCCATATTGGAATTTGTATCCAATATTCATTTGTTGCTCCCAGAAAAAAAATCCTATATTTTTTCGTTTGAAAATTTGTGGTTACTCTAGCGTGCACACAAAATAAAAAAGGGGGAAAAAAAAAGAAAGATGAAATTTTGCATCAGGGAATCGAAGAACCTTGGAACCAAACTTCTTGTTGATTGTTGGAGCTCGTAGAATTTTAAAAAGTAAGTGAATAATGTAAAGAGAAAAGGGATAAAATTATATATTTTAAAATTATGTTTAACAGTGTCAATTAATTTTGAGATTTAACAATTCCGTCGGTAACATAACATAATGAATATTTTTAACAATGTCCTCTATTCGTTTGCTCACCCCTAAAATTTTTCTATGTATCTTCAATTGAAAATCTATAGTTACGGTAACAAAACAAAAAATTGCATCCAGCAATTAAAGAACCTTTGAACCAAACCTACTTTTGATTGTTGAAGCTCAAGGAAAAATCAAAAGTTGTGAACTCACCAACCCACCTGTTGATGCTCAGAGGCTGTTGGATTTCAGCTAGAGTCAAAGTCATATACACAAATACACTACATCTAGCACAACTAGATATGGATGTCACATGAAATAAATAAAACTGGGCCATCTCAATTAATTTGTGGCACCAATTAGTTATGACATTGCTTTACTTGAAATCTACAATTTAGGAGGTAAACCTTACCTTGAAGCCTAAAAGGGCCACCATTTTTGACAATACAACCAAACAAAATGCAACTAGGGACGATATCAATGTGGAGGTGGGGCTATGAGGGTCTTTGTGCTCTTGTGGACACAACCATGATCATCTTAGAGTCATGCAATTCCCTTTACAACTTGAAGCTTTTCACTTTATAATTTAGATCCAATTTTTTTTTTTTTTTTAATTTATTTTTCATTTCCATTTAGGTATCAACCTCACTTTTCTTGACATTAGGGCTTGTCTAGTGACCTCTCTCAATTGCTCAAATTCCAAGTCTCTCTCTTTTTCGATATCCTTTCTATTGCTGAATTCTAAGGTGATGCTTTCAAGGGACCATTCAATCAATCAAACCAACCTCACCCTCCTAAACTCTTACTTTCTTTAAGTTTTCTCCTATTTTAAATAGAGAAATGTTTCGTTCATTTTGTCATTTTTTCATGTGTTTTATATGCCATTTTTTTATTAGTTGTTTTTGTGTTAGACCATCTGGTTCATTAGTTTGGTTTGTTAGCCGGCAGTTTAATGTTAGATTGAGCCAATTAAACTTTATATGTTAAATACAGTTATATATGTAGTTTTTAATGGCAAAATAAAAAAATAAAAATACACATGTGGTTTGATATTTTTTTAATTGTCGTTTGTCTTTAGGCTATTTTATGTTCATTTGAAGTCCGATTCGACTTCCATTCGAACGGTTTTGTTCCTTGTAATTAAATCTTCAATATGAATAACATATTGAATATTTTTGATGAATTAAATTTTGAATCATTTTGATAGGTTCAGGATCTTTGACAAATGTTGACCGACTTGAGAAACCAAATTGTCTACTAAATTTTTTTATTACGAGCCATTGGATGTTTTGTATTAGTATTTTATATCATACTTGCAAGTTCAAACGATTCTAAGTTATTGGTCCACGTCATTTTTTGCATGATCGATGGTCCAAACGTGCCCGGATTGCTCAAAAAATTCATTACAAGCCATTGGATGTCTTGTAGTAGTATTTGAGATCATACGTGTAAAAATTCACTAAAATCTAACGGGTATCAACCAAAGTCCAAACAATCTATGTTATCGGTCCACGTCATTTTTTGCACAATCGACGGTCCAAACGAGCCCGGATTGCTCCAAAATTTCATGCATTCTCATTCGTTCACATTTTGTTCACGTTGTTTGGACCGTTGACTATTAATAAAATGTGTAAAAATGAGATGTGATTACATGAATATAACACTCACCCAATATGTTCACCTTTATTAAAACTGAACGTGAACATGACAAAAATTGTTAATTGCAATTTAAAAGATAACCATATGTTATGATTACGTTTTGTTTTCTAAATTGAAAATTCATTGAAAACATAGGTTCTCACTTCTTCTTACATTAACAATATAATTAGTCCGACAAAAAAATTTATTACAAGTCATTGGGTGTCTTCTATTAGTATTTTAGATCATACGTGTAAAAATTCACCAAAATCTAACGGGTATTGGGAAAAATTTAAACGATTCTAAGTTATCACTCCATGTAATTTTTTTTCACAACCGACCGACCAAACGAGCCCGGATTGCTCCAAAATTTTACGCACCCTCATTTGTTCACATTTTGTTCACGTCGTTTAGACCGTCAGTTAGAACACTAATACAAGACATCCAATGACTACTAATGATTTTTTTTAGTAGGCCATGTGGTTTCTCAAGTCGGTCAACATTTATCAAAGATCTCGAATCTATCAAAATGACCCAAAATTTAATTCATAAAAAAAAACTCAATTTTCTATTCACATTGAAGATTTAATTACAAGGAACACAACCATTCGAACGGAAGTTGAATCAAACTTCAAACGAACACAAAATGGTCGAAAGACGAACGACAATTAAAAAAATATCAACCTAGATGTGTATTTTTAATATTTTTACTCTGCCATTTAAAATCATATTTATAGAAACATTTAATTGGCTCAATCTAACATCAAACCGCCGGCTAACAAAGCTAACAAACCAAGCTAATGAACCAAATGGTCTAAGAGTAAAGCAACCAATAAGAAAGTGACACATAACACACGTGAAAAACACATGAAAAAAATACACATGAGTTAATCAGCCCTGTTTTAAATATTTGTTTTCTTTAATTTTAATAAACAAGAGTAAGTATATATGAATCATTTATGGTAAGCTTTTATTTCAGTTGACAATTCTGAACTAATTTTTTCAATTTTTGACTACCCTATACTATTCCGAAACTTTATGTTAATCACACCGTCAATTATGTGCCAAAAAGACACTTCAACCCCCAACATCCAATTTAGCCACTAAAATCACCATTTTTCTCAGCCCCTCTATGTTTCCGCGACCTCAAATCTGCAGTGTTGTCCTCCGACTTCGTTCACCCAGCGCCGGAGACCAAGCACCCATCGCCGGAGGTCAAGCTTTCTCAGTCCTTTTTTTTTGTTTGTCTCGCCTCCATCACTTATCGTCGGAGACCAAGCACCGCTCCACCAAGCAGACCAGACCCGAAAATCTACGTTGTTGTTGCGTCGGTGACAACGTCGTCAAAATTTGCATGTTACTCTCTCTCTCTCTCAAAATTCATCAGTTTTGATTGAATTTGGTTGCTCTTTTAGGTGGTTTAGACTTTATTAGGCATGGAAAATGGTCTCTTAAGACCCACCATTCACATTCCAAGATTATGGCGGAACTCTGCAGATTCCAGCATCTGTCCCAAAGAAGAAGAAGACAAAAGGTAAGGGAAAAATTTTATGTTATAAATAACTGACGGAAGGAACTCGAAATAGCATAGAATAGTCAAAAGTTGGAAAAATTAGTTCAGTTGTGCCAACTAAAACAAAAGCTTACCATAAGAGGTCCATATGTAATTATCTCTTATAAATAATAGTAGTAATACTTTTGGTATTTGAATTTCTACATATATTTTAACATCCATTTTTATTAAGAACATTATAAAAAAGTTAAATGAGATAGATAGTAAGGACTCTCTTGTGTTGTTACAGATTTTGAAATTATTTGGGGTACGAGTCCTATTGTTTAATTAGAGCGATTGTTGTGATCACTTTATCATAGAGATATTCTCTAAAATTATTAATAATACAAACATCTCGGTCGATTCTATTGCATGTAGGTTGAACATTTATCCCATATGTGAGCATATGTATCGAAGAAGAGATCGATTCAAAGCATATTAATGTCGCTTCATTTGATATTAGTGTAATATTATGTTTGATATAAGAAAATGTGAAGGACTGAAAGTTCATTTCTATCATAATGTTTCTTCACCTGAAATGATTTGATGCTATACAGTAGCCTCACGTACCTATATTAAGTCCAAATGTCATAATCAATGTCAGTATTCCAATGTTAGAGTTTGTCGTCATTTTCCAATACCAAGGTGAGTCGAACACTTTTCATTAGATCTAAAACTTGCGCAAGGTTACACGCTAAAGAACGAGGTACCCGGAGTGCTTCTGGGATGCCGCCTCAGGCATGAAAATTAGTTTTTAATCGGGATACACAAGGCTCTAGAGAGTTGTTCTAAAGAGATAAGCTAGAGAGAAAGTGGATATCAGAGTGTGAAATCCCTCTCTCTTACTAAGAGATGTATATTTTGGCTGAGTTGTTGCCTTTATTTTGGAGGTTTTTATAGATGGTATTGTCTATCTTTATTGACGATGACCTTTCCCTAGGTGTTACGGTGAGGATATTTCTTATCTTCTTGTGCATCCTCTCTGGTCTTTTCTTATGCGACCACCTTCGGTTACTTCCTCTTGGTTGCTTCTCCCTCAGGCCACATTGATGATTCTTGAGGGGTTGGACGTTCTTTCTCCTAGAGATCTCGACCATCAATTCAATCGGCCACTTTCTAGTTATGTGGTTGTGTATGTTGATATGTTTCATCGGGGGTTTACTTTCCCGCCTTCATGCTTTTTTTAGCAAAAAGTAATTTTTACGTTTCTAAGATGGAAACACAAGTCCAAACACCAAACAAAACGGAAATAGAAAACAACAGGAAATCATAGAGTCTCCTTAACATGAGAAAAACCAAGAGAGGGTTGGAGAGCCTAGCAGCATAGAACCACAAAGACGGGTCAACAGGGCCTTTGAGCTTGGAGGTGATAATCTGAAAGGTGAGGCCAACAATCTTATGGAAGGTGATAGAACCATTCTCATCCACATGTTCAAAGACCAGTTTATTGTGAGCCAGCCATATTTGCCAGTATGTTATATGACATACAGATTCCCAATACTTGGGGAGAGGTTAACTCATGAAGTTTTTCCATTGAACAAGCAAAGCAAAGACGGAATCCTGAAACACCACTAGAACCCCTCACTAGTTCAGAATATTGTTCCAAACGATACGAGACCCAAGGCATTTGAGTAAAATATTATGGGTGTCCTCACTTATTGATGTGTTGAAATTCTTTGATTTGTCCCTTCACAACTGATCCCAAATTTCTAGGAGATATTAGGTTGTTCTGAGCGAAATTTGTTATTATATTAAGCTTTTTCCTTCATGCATCTTGTTTAGAAGTTTGTACCGCCTCTCTTGCCAAAATAAGGTGGGCTTGTTTTTTTTCTTTTTTCAGGCTCGCGATACTCCTATTGTGATTGGTTTGGGCAGTGCCTGGAAGGATTGGCAGCGTCGACTCTTTTTCGTTCGTTGCCCTTTGAGTGTGCAATTTCTTCTACTTTACGTTATTATTTTCCTAATGAAGAGCCTCCCTTGGACTCAGTTGTTGGGGTAGTTACTTCTCTTTTAGTTGCGTTAGGGATGGTTGATGCTCATTATAATTTAATCCCATATCGCGCTAGCTTCTTTTGCAAGGTTTTACTCTTTTTTATGAATCCTCTGGACGGGCTTTATGAGCTTTTTACTTAGTGAGCTATTGACGTGGGTCTTCTGCTTTAGTTCCTTTCTTCCTTGTTGGAGGCATCGTTGTTTTTGGTTCCTTTGCCCCCTGTTTTCGAGTGTTTTTTTTCCTTCTACGTACTCGTGCATTCTTTCATAGCTTTTGTTACTATATGTGATGCTACCCAAAAAATATTAAGTTCCAAGACGAATGATATACCGACACGTGACAACCTTGATACCACACAAGCAACCCGGTTCGATTCCGTAAAGCCACGCCTTACCTAAGACCCAAAATGCCCTAAGGCAATAAATCCACTCATCTAGAGTACCCAAACATCCCCAAAACAATTCGGCGGAAGAGGGAACACCTGGAAGCTATAAAAAAACAAAATAGCATGTCACGACACCAATGTTGTACACGAGAAGAGAATGTCACAAAATGACTAGTTGTCTCGTGGGAGATGAGGACCAAACCAAATGAATATCGCGGTACGCATCACCAATGTTATGGAATTATCAATTGTCCCACAGGAGACGTGACTCAAAACAGATGAATGTCGCAACATGCATGCTCTATGTCGCGGCATCCCCTCTACCCCTACATGTTCAGCTATCTCATATTCAGTTTTATCATGCTCAACTCTCCCATGCTCAGCTATACCATATTAAGCTCTCACATGTTTAGCTCCCACACATACAACTCCCTGGTTCACCTCTGCCAGTAACGCGTCTACCGCTCTTACAAACTAACATGGACAAGGTTTTCTAGTTGTTTGAGCCTTTCTCGGCCAGAGACTCGAACACGTGAGAAATGTGTGAGGATGAGTAGATATGCTGAGATTTCAGTGCCGGCAAAGAGTAGATGGCCACCTGAGAGTTGAACTTCTGGTGAATGTGATAAGTGGAATATGTGCATACTATTTAGTGCATTTACCCTGACATTTAAGCCTTGATTCGCCTCAATTATGTTTTATTTTATTCGTTTTTTCCCTTACTTTGTTAGATTTAATGTTTTTGTGTAGTTTTGTTATTTTTTGCAAGCTTTAGGTCATTTTGGAGCTGATTTGGACAAGTTTGAGTTCAATGCGAAAAAGTGAAGAAATTGGAGCTAGAGCACTTGCTGTTTTGGCCGACCCCTAGAGGTTAAAGTGATAATTCCGCAACCTATATGATTCTGGATGAAGTTGAAGTGTTCACAAGATCTGTAGAGGACTTCTCAAGATTACCAAAGAGTACTCACACGCATGATTTCAATATCGTTAGGCACTCAAAAGTTCATTTGAAGACAGACCAACAGTAGAGTCAGCATAACTCTAATGAATTCGGAGTCGCGACTGTGACACACTTACACAGTCGCGACTCTGGCTCTCTATAACAGCTTTTTGACATTTCTTTTTTGTTTTTCATTGTACCAAGTCTATATATAGTTTAGGGTTTCGTCTCTTTGAAGGGGGGCAGCCACTTTAAGTAGTTTTTAGGGTTTTAGAGAGAGAGGGTAAATAAAGATTGAAGGATTATGCTTGGAGAAGAAGATTGAAGCTTGAAGAAGCTCCATCTTCTCCATTGAAT